>LR552108.1:0-98165 GCA_900536415.3 Caenorhabditis sp. 38 MB-2015 | reverse complement strand
AAAAACGAACAAAACTCTTAAAAATTTCTCTAAAAATAAAATAAAATCTTAATTTACGTCAAGGATTCGCGCCAATCAAGAGTCCACGCGGGCGCATTGGTGGTGTTCGTACTACATTATTGTAGGAAAATACTTTTTTTATATGGCACAGCCAAAGAAAAAGTCATGGTCTTAGATTAGGCTGAATTTTTTTCAGTGAAAGCCCTATATGTTCCCACGACAACACTCATTTTCATTCGCCAAAAAACTTTTCACCATTGTTGTGGGAGGGGTGAAGTGCTGAATTTTCAAAAAAAAAAAATCACAACCTACAAAAAAAAATCACTTGTTAGCTCCTTGTCAATATTTTTTGATGAACAAAAAACAGTTTGGCGGCGAATTTCGAGGTGCACATTTTTAATGTTAGAAATTTTTTTTTATCATTCTTCCTAACAAAACATTGAACATAAAACGGTTGTTTTAAGTGGTATCACAACTTCTACAAGTTGTTAACCTCGAAAATTAAAACTTATGCAAAAAAATGTCCTTATTTCTTTGGATATACAAACAAACGGGTATAAAATTGCACCAGCTGTCCATTCATTTAGAAAATGCGCAACATCTGCCGACGCATTCAATCAATATTTTTTCGAGTTTTTCTATCTCAACCCTCTCTTCCTTCATCTGAAACAGGTAAAATACAATGAAACATAATCAGGATACCCTTTTTCGTATTTAAGGTATACGTTTCGACGAGTTAAACGACTTTGCACTCCACCAAATTTTTTCGAAATGTGACGCTGAAAGCATTGAGGCACTTAGATCGACTTGTCAAAATTTTGCCAGAATAATCAAAGCCAATAGATATTATGGGTTAGTTTATTATTGATGGAATTTAATGAGGTGAACACGTGTTCGTACTATATTGTCAATTTGAATTTTTTCGATTGTTGGAAACGTGGCCGCGGTTTTACTACTGTATAGAAATAAAAATTGCTTTTCCAAGACCAAAAAAACTGGAGGTCTGAAAAAATAAATTTCACAACTATTGTAAAAGATTGAACACCAATAAAATAAAAAACAGGACATGTTCAGCCATATTTTTAAACCTCCACGAAATATTGAGAAATTTGAACCAAAACTGAGGGTTCCAATAGTCACAAAAAATCGAATTAACAATAGCTATTATTAACATTATTGTCTCACAAATGGCATCTTCAAAATGTCCTCCGCCCCATTTTCATAATATATAAGGTGGCCGCTACTAACCTAGACAAAAGTTTGACACTACTTTATGAGTGGATTGCAGGGCTGTTGAAATGGAATGTACCCCAAGAGGACTAACCAGTTTAAATGGGAATAATTAGTAAATTTGATCACATGGGAAAATCCAGATAAACATTACAATCCCATGGGAGCCCAGGTGGGCTTTTTTTCATTCTTGAAAAAAGTGTGATTTTTTAATGAAATTAACATAAAAAAACGAAAAATACGTCAGAAAAAATATACAAAACGTTAACTTTTCTCTATGTTTTTGGAATTATATTTCCCACCTAACAATAAGAAGACCAGCTCACCCTAGTTTTCTGGTCATTTCTTGAAGTGTGGTGGGATGGAATGGGCATTTTTATAGTGGCCTATCTGGAGCCCACATTTGCCCATGTCAATAGCTCTGGTGGATTGAAACTTTATCCGATCGTGTTTATATTTAAATCATTTCTTTTAATTGTTTTAAAGATTTTCTCTAAATTTAATTTTATGAAGACGAAGAAAAATCAGAACAACTATTTTGACTTTTATTTTTCTAGAGTGGTTTGTGATTTTAGACAATCCAATTCTTCTGGTTGTTTTTTGTTGGACAATATGAGTTCAATTCTGAGGGATAGATTTCTGGGGGTGTCATTGGATAGTGGGGTTCTAATCATGTGTAGATTCTTGCTTTGAAATGGCGTGGGCCTTTTTCGAGTGTCAACTAGTGGGTCAAAGTCTTCCCTTCGTGGGTTAGGTTCGGGGTCGAAGAAAATTTCCCCGTTTTTATTATGGGGGTTTTCACCTACTAAAAGTATTTTCAGTATGAGAGAAGTTTTGTCAATAATTATCAAGAGAAAAAGAATGGGAAGACGCTTGATCAGATTACAAAAAAAGGACGGAACTTATATGAAGAAAATCATCAAGAAAGGAGCATTGAATGCAACAATCAGTTCGTGGAATCCAGAATCCTTGTTCACTTTTGATCACGAAGAACTTCTGCATATGTGTCCAATGTGGTGGAGAAACAGAAAAAGAGTAAGTGCGAACTTTGAAAAATTATGACACAGGCAGTTGCGAACCCGCCCGTAATCAGAGTGCGGTGAAAACCGGTCGGAAAGCTAAGTCCCGTTGGGTTTCCCTCGAGTTTTCGGTTTCTAAAATGTCGGACGAAATTTCATCGAACGAACGATTTTTACGGATTTTCCTCTTTAGTTTCGAACGTGACCTTAAAACATAATTTTTTGTTTAGGAATGAATCATAAACGGAAAGAAAAGAAATAAATTTGTTTTTTAAAGGGGGGGGGGTATGACGAAAAAATAAGTTGTGTTTAAATTAAAGAGTACCACCGATATAGTAAAAGTACCAAGGGAATTTTTACCGGAAAGCCTAGTATTCGAGAAAATTGGATTTAGAACTTTTTTTTTTGAACGTATACGTGGGTAAAAACGAAGCGTATGTAAACATTTCTCAAATACTAAGCTTTCCGGTGAAAATTCCGTTGGAGGTTATACTATATCGATGGTGCTCTTTTTTTTGAACATAACAAAATTGGTAGAAGCTGCACCAGAACAAAAATATAGAGCTGCACCAAAAATAATTTCAAGAGGGGACGTGCACCACAAATTTAATTGTGTTCAAAAGAAAGAGCACCATCGGTATAGTATAACCCCCAGAGGAATTTTCACCAGAAAGCCTAGTATTCGAGAAATTTTTACATACGGTTCGTTTTTACCCACGTATACGTTCAAAAAAAATTTTAAAATCCAATTTTCTCGAATACTAGGCTTTCCGGTAAAAATTCCCTCGGTTGTTTTACTATGTCGGTAGTGCTCTTTCTTTAAAAAAAAATAAAAAGTATACCTATTTCCCCCCCCCCTTTAATTAAAAAAAAACCGATTCATAGAATGGAGCATTTCTGACAAGAGAAGGTCGTCAAGCCTGGCTATTGGAATTTTTTGATATTTGGTCAGTGGATAGATAGGGGCCTGAAATGTAAACTCCAAAAATCCTGAATCTCACAACTCGCTAGAAAAAGTCACGATACTTCAAACTTCATTTACGGTGTGTTTTTATATCAAAATCACACAAATTACCGTTAGTTTATTCCTAAAAAGAAACGTGAGAGAAAAGGAAGAAATAGAAGCATAAAAAAAAAAAAGAAATTTGTGGTACCGTGACTTTTTTCTAGCGAGATATGAGACTTAGGATTTTTGGAGTATACATTTTCAGACCCATATCTATCGACTGATAAATCATCAAAGAATTTGAATATTTTAATAACCACGTTTGGCGACCTTCCCTTGTGAATTAGTTTCTTATTTGTTCCAACTGAAAACAGAATAAATGAAACAAAACGTGAGTATTTCATAAATCGGGTTTTTGAATTAAAAAATTAATAAACCTCTTTTTTTGACTCAAAACACGCCAAAAAAACACACATCCATTTCGAGATTAGATGTTCCCCCTTTCCACATAATTATAACCTCACTTGTAAAAAAGTCTGAATATCATTGTTTTTGATGGAATAAGTTCGAGATACAATCACGAACGATCAAAAAAAGCGATTTTGATTTAATTACAAAAACTTTTCACTGAAAAAAAGTTGAAAAACTTCGAATAACAGTCTAGCTTGGCCAATGCCTCATTCAGTCTCATTTTATAAGCTTAGGAAGTTTGAGAATTGTCAGATGTTGCTCCAAACTATTGAATGTTGATTGAAAATGATATTTTCATGATTTTAGTTCAAAAAACTACAAAATTTTTCTGAAAAAGTCAGATTTTTGACACTTTTTGATGTTGACTGGGTACTGTAGCAGGCTCGAACCAAAGTTTTTCAAAGTCGTCAGCCTTGCCATTGGCTGAAGATTGGCATTTGAGTTGAATTCATTCAGATTCTCAAACATAAAAGCTCAGACTCAAAAGTGAAAATTACCTGATATTTCAGATCTTCATGTGGGACATCGTTGATCACCGAAAGTACTCAGCTCATTTTGACAGATGTACATATATCTGCCTTTTTTCTTATTCTCGGATGAATCTCACCGATTTTTTAGAATCAATGAAAATGAACAATTTGATATCGTTCACGTAGGTGCTTCCGAGACAACATTTCGGTGTATTTTCAATGTAGTTTTTGCAGAGTATATGGAGATGGAAAACTTGAATGCACAGATGAAAATTTACGAAAAATTGGCAGACTTTTCAATAAAATGAATTGCCTTCATTTATCAGGAATGACGCAATCATCAATAATCACCAATGATGGTGTTCTTGATATGATCGAGGTTGAAGATGATTAGTTTAACACTGGTGATATCAAACTATTTCAGATTGGATCTTTTGAAGACTTCAGATATTATTCGAAGATTCAAAACTTTGAAAATATGGAAGAATGTTTGAAAAAACGAGAATGGGCATCAAAATATATTCGGTATAGTTCGACATCAATCGATATCAAAAGCACGAACGGATATAAGTATTGTATTCAGTCGTTTTAGGATTACCGTCACTAGTAATTTTGATAAATGACGAACAACAAAGTGCATTTTTTCTAACAATTTTGTACCCTTCTTTCTCTATTTTTGAATTAAAAAAATTATGAGTTTTTTTTTCCGGGAAGCTTATTTTCGAGTAGGAAAAATGAAAATACAGTAGCCCGATGGCTGCGCAGCGATTCCTGAACGACTATTAGTGGAACCGACCAAACTACAGTAACTCAGAGCCTATTATCCAAAATTTCGTCGGTACCACGTGCCCCTTGGACGAGAGCACGCGTCGTACAATCGCAACGCATGATTTCTAATTGAGTAGTTAGCGTTGCGTGTATGCGACGCTTGCTTTTTCTGACTGAAAATGACATTGACTATCTATTTTCCTCCATAAAGAAAACAATTTTCAAAATCAAACCGGTAACGATGATGCCCTGTTCAACAAAAAGCAACATTGAAAAAATGGTAATGAAAAAGAAATTTATTTTTGCACGTCACCACGTGGAATTTTAATTATTAAAACAACCAACGATGAAATTTTTCAAAAGAAATAAAAGGAAAAAATTATAACAAAAAATTATGACCTAAAAAGGGATTTTTCCTTCCTTACTTAAATTAACCTAGATTATCATTTGAAAAGAGTATTTTCAGCCAGGCTTTAGTTACGTCTAAGTTTACATTCTCACCCCAATCAAAAACTCTTACAATGTTAGACTAGGAAAAAAAATGCATTTTTCTGTGGGTGGGGTTTATGGCTTCATGAGTAATGAATTTATGAGAAATGGGAAAGTCTGATTCTGGTTAACGTCTGAGCTCGCTCTCACCCATAAAAATGTTGTGCCCTTATTGGGAAAAGAGGAATTTAGAGAAAAAGAGGAATTTAGAAATAAAAGAGGGATTAAGACGAAAACAAAAGGATTTTGAGGGAAAAGAGGGATTTTCTAAATTGAAGCATATATAATGTTGTCCAATTGGAAACGGCCATTTCAATCAAAAACGAAACTCATCATAAAAATAAAATTACAACACTTCAATCCAAAATGTAATCGATATTTCAATTGACCACTTATTGTCAACATTAACGCAGCAGAAAATGAATGTCATGTAATTAAACGTATCCAATTTTAAACAACAGTTAGATATTTTTTAAACACGTGTAGGCCGGTCTGCTACGTCACGTATAAAAATAGTCAGCTTGAATTTTACAAATACACTCACATTAGTTTCTGTGAGAATATTTAACTGTAAACAAAGTAATTCTGAAAATTGTCAGAAATAATATAAAACGATACGTGACACTGCAGTCCTTACATCAAAAATTTACCTGTTATTTATGTTTTTTATAGTTGGAACAACGACTCTTGAAGCAAATTATTTTATCGGTTTGAACAAGTTTTCAGGTCAACTCCTGATTTTTTGCATTTCGACGGCAAATTTACAAAAATGTAAATTTGTGGTAGTATACAATCTCAAGTTTCAAATTTTTCAGTTAAAAACGAGTATATGAGCACGAAGTATAGTTGGACATCGGCTGATTCGGAACATACCACGGTTCATTTGTGTGTTTTTAATTGACTATAATTGGTTTATACTTGAACGCCAAACAGCCATCCAAATTTTATCCGCGCCGTTGCGCCTATCAGTTTACTGCTTGGTTTAACGTTAATGAAATAAAACACTCGTGTACTTCTCCCTTGCTTTAACCTGCTCCACATAGATAGATTTCACAAATTTCAAAATTAACCTGAAAACCCCAAAAATATTCATAATCCGATTCAGTCGATCTCCAACTATAATACAAAACAAATATATTCAGTGAAGCCACTGGTAAAGATATTCAGTGAAGTCAGAGAGGTTGCAATGAGCGCTCAATGAACACCAAGTTGCAGAGTTTTTGAAAATCGAATATTTTATGTTTCGATAATTTTGTTTCATAGTTATTTCTTGTTATCACAATACATTTGTCTGTTAAATGATATTTTTAGCTTTATTTTACAATATAAACATGCAGCCACTATTTTCTAAAAAAAAGTGCTGTCTGGGATTTTATAGGTTGTGCGAGGTGTGAGTAAGAAGTTCAGCGATTAACAGCGAAATTTTTTTAAAAACAGATTTAGATTCCTCATTTGAAAGGTGAACCGAAAAAATCCTTTTTTTTTGAACAAAAATGGTTTTCACAACAAATCATAAATTTTTAACTGGAACTAGCTTTCAAGTATGATTTTTTACAAATTTATTTTGAATAGATTTCAAATGTTTAAATTGCTAGTCTCATTTCGAGTATGAATACGTGAAAACACAGTAATTCGAAAGAAACATACAAATAAATTGTTTTCCGGGTCTCGTCACACACACTTAGTGTGTAGAATTCGCCCCTTTAAAATTGTATTTTTATTTAAAAACACCAGTTTTTAAAAAACGTGATGGCTGAACGAGTATTGCTTGGTCGAGAAGTTCCCGTAGAAGAGGAGAATAAAGTGCTCCGAAGCGTCCATGTATTAGCGACGAAGAAAATTAGTAAAGAATACAGGACATTTTTGGTGGGTTAATAACGTATGTAATTTTTTTTAAAGTTTAAATGATGAGAAAAATCTAGGATCTGTGAGACGTGGAACAAAGAAACAAGATTTGAAGCATATTCTGTCACCAATTCTGGCAGCAAAAGGAGAAGAACTTGATATACCCGAAATATCATCAGAAGATTTTGTACACAACGTGATCAATTCTGTCCAATCAAAAATTGGAAGCAAAATGTAT
The DNA here is from genome assembly GCA_900536415.3 of Caenorhabditis sp. 38 MB-2015. NCBI lineage: Eukaryota > Metazoa > Nematoda > Chromadorea > Rhabditida > Rhabditidae > Caenorhabditis > Caenorhabditis quiockensis. Next base: position 90,689 of record LR552108.1, on the reverse strand, counting down.
TGCTTTGATGTGAGTTAAAAATGCATAATTTGAATTAAAATTAACAATTACAGTTACGCAAGAAAACATTGGAGGCCAGGAAAAAGATGTTGGATTATCTCAAATTGGGAGAGAATGAAATATAACCTATCAAATCAGTTATTGATAAAATTGTAAGAATATTCATAGTTTCCATGAAATCATAATCTATTCAATACATTTTAGACTACAATGTCGGTTGCTCACAAGGAGGTATCTCTGGAATACCAAAGCGCGGTAATCGGTGAATTTTTCAATTGACAAAGGAATGTTGCCAAAAATCTGTTGTTTTTTTGACCAGTCGTATACATTCAGATAGTTTTTTGACGCTGAAAAACCTCCCGCCGTTTTGTAAAATATCTAATGCTGAAATTCGAGCTTCAAAGCCGATAGTGTGAAATTTAAGTCTGAAAATTGTGCACTAGGGTATCCGTTTCGAAAAATTTCATGTTAATCATGTTCCAAATTTTGGACTTTGAATCCGAAAACTTATGAAATGATATACATCGTCAAAAAAACTCCAGATTTGAAAAAAAGTTATTCGTTTATTGATAAATTTCTCAAATACCAAAACTGTTTTTTAAACATTTCGGGGTTTGTTTTCCGGTTTATATTTTTTATGCTTAAAAAAACGATGGGCAAAGATAGAAAATTTTATCGAAACTGACCAATTCGATAACCCATTCATTTGCCACTACATTTAAATTGTTTTTTCTTTTATTCGTGCACTGTCTCCTCCAAAAAAAATACTGATTTTCGTGACGATACTGCACTTTTCAGAAAATAGTGTTCTTTTTCCTGCGGAAAAATTTTCCAAGCCTTTTCCATTTTTGAAAAATGTGTCAAAGTTCATGGTTCTATACTTTCACAACAAAAAAATTAAACTACTTCATTGAATGTATTCGTGATAATTGTTTCATTCATAAATAAAACCAACCTCACTTCTTTTTCTCCGAAAGTTCTATATATTCTAAAAATGGAGACGGCGCAACACTAATTTTGGAAAAAAAATCTCATAGAGTACAAGGTTTTTTAGTATTTCATTACTACATATCAATATTTGACATAGAACACGCTACAAAACATGTAAAACGACAAAAAAGTCTGCAAAAAAAAAAGGAAATAAAAATATTTATGGACGAAAAAACCAAAAAAAAAACCTAGTTCGCCAAGCATTGGATACCCGTCGGTTTTTCATTTGTTTCTTCTCTTCGGAAACCGATCGGTTTTTTTTTATTTTTACGAAAACCAGAGGGAAACCAGTACCAAACCTGTCGGTTTTCCCGTTTTCTCTGGTTTCCGACCGGTTAGCAACTGCCTGTGTTCATTCCATTTTTGGATAATTCCTACCACTCATTTCGGTTGATAGTTTTCCTCATCATTGTTGTTGTTGCTCCGAAATTTGTAATTTCAACTTTTTGGTCTCCGTCATGGACAACTCTTCTTTTGTTCGTTGATCAGCTGGCATCTGGAATCTTCGGAACTCTGCATGTCCAACTTGTTTTTCTTTGACTCTCTTCTTTTACCAAATCAGCTGTTCATGTGTCGGAACAATTATTCATCTTCTTGCATCGATTGAGCTTCATTTTCAACAAAAACAAACGAACGAAATTTCCAACCATCGACAAAATACAGTGGGAAGAAGTTTATTCCTCCACACCAGACGTTGAGCCTTGTTCCGGAATGACGAAAATTAGAATTAAAGAATAAATAGGAATTAGAACACGAAAACAGGGGGCACCTCGAATTCACTGATAACGGGTGTTAAGTTATCAGGCCGGTGGAACCTCCATGTCGTGGCAAGATATTATAGCTGTTCCCGTGTACACTATTCTAGGCATGAATACGATACTAGATATAATATGGTTTATGATAATAATATAAGAAGCTACAATTACATCTCGTCACTTCCAGATGTTGATTCGGGAACAGACTGAGGGTTGATAGGAGGAGTTGTCCCAGCTGAGTTGGCATCAGCTGGTGAGTACATGGCTGTGGGCATGACAATCATTTACGTAAGTCATTTCTAAATATCTTTTCGGATGTTTTCAATCTAAGGATATATGGTGATGGACAACTCGAATGAACAAATGAAGACCTGCAAAAAATCGGCAGAATTGCTCACAATTTAGGCAACCTCGTCTTGTGTGGCATGACACAATCATCAATTATTACCAATGATGGTGTTCTGGATATGATTGAGGTTTGAAATGGATTTATTGTATGGAGATATTGAAACAAATAAACAATTTCAGATAGGGTGTTTTCAAAAATTGATGTTTCGATCGAGGATTGAGAATTTTGTAATGATGGAAGAATGTTTGAAAAAACGAGAATGGCTATTAGAATATAAGTGGATTGATTCGAAATCGATCGATATTAAAATGAAAATGGGTGTTATTATCGTATTGAGTCAAGTCAACACTAATCCTGAGATATCTTTGTTACTCTCGGGTGTGCACTTTTATATTTGAAAAGCCTACATATATTTATCAATAAAGTTAATCATCTTCTTAACCCCGTATTTTTTTCATTTTCAGGTTTGTAACCTTACGTTTTCAGCAAAAAACGAACAGTTCTTCTTGCTGTACCGAATGCTCATTTGAGTACGGTAACACCTGCGGGTCTCGTATGGAAAACAATGAAAGAATGCGTAACGTATTGATGATTTTGTAGTTGTTTGGTTTTTTGAGAAATATTTCGCTCAATGTCTGAACTCATCAAATATTCAGAGAAAAGTTTTTTGCTGTTTTTTTTTGATATAGAATATAGTTGGACATCGCCGGATTCGGCGAATTAACGTTTTAAGATTTTTCAGACGATTTTTTGAAGTTTGTGAATTCTTGATGTGTGGAGCAGATAGAGGCAAAAGAGAGGATCATTTTGATATATTTTTCACCAAATATGATCGGCTAATAGTCAAACGCCACGCAGTCCGCCGAAGTCCGCCGATTCCCAATTCGGCGCGGCGCGAAATCGGCGGACTGCGTGGCGTTTGACTATTAGCCTGTCATAGTTGGTGAAAAATATATCAAAATGATCCTCTCTTTTGCCTCTATCTGCTCCACACATCTAAAATTCACAAACTTCGAAAAATCGTCTGAAAAATCTCAAAACGTTAATTCGCCGAATCCGCCGATGTCCAACTATAATATAGAATAAGTCACTGTGAAGTTATTGCTCATTGAATATGTCACGAAGTCGTCAACCTCGTCTTTCATAAAATAAAGTCTGCCAAAAATGTGTTTTGATCAGACATGAATGAGATCAAGACCTTTTGATTGTGTCAAATAGATTACAACAAAACTTTGACATTTAGTACATATTGTGATTTCATCTAACTTGTTGCTCTTTGGATGTGATTCAAAACTGACAATGAGAGTTATTTTGAAATACAAAGAAGTTGATAATGTTTCTTCTGCACGAAATCACTGAGACCGAGAACTTTATCGCTCTACTGGGTGTCCTAATAAGCGTAAATTTAAAAATGTTTGTCATGAAAGAATTTTATCAATTTTTAGTATACATATACGTTAGTCTATATTTCCAGTAAAATGAGTAACTCATCTGAAATTGTTTTTTACGACTATACAAATCCGATCAACGCTTTCGCAGCCTTTTCGATGTTTCTGGTGAGTACCATCAGTTAATATCACTCACGTCAGACACTCGATATTATTTTGTAGATTGGAAACTTCGGTGTGATTTGCAATGCTTTAATGGTTTACGTTTTCTACAAAGAGAAATCCGAGCGGACCTCCTTCAATCTAATATGTCTGTTCAGAGCATGTGCGAATATTTATATTCTAACATCTGCATTTTTCGCTGATTTCATTCCAGTAACTTTATTGTGAGTTTGTCCATTTTTTTGGGACTGCTTGAAAGCTCGCTTAGGTGAAGTGAGCCCAGGCTGAGGCTGTCTTTTCATAGTGTCCGTGCTTGGCTTTTCTAAAAAGATTGTCTGCCTCCTTCTTTTTGATTTTGCTACAAATTTAATCGTGAGAAAACAAATACTGGACCGAGGTGACCTGTTTAATTGGCCTGAAAAAATGCATCAACAAAAGCTAATAGTTTCAGGGGATATTCTGTCTACGATCCATATACTGAATTATTTATCATAGCTATCACAAACTCTATCTACGTGGTCAATATGTACATAACAATTTTAGTAGCTGCAAATCGATTTTTTGCTTTATTTCTCCCTATTATATACACCAAACTATTTGGATTCAAAATGACATTGGTAGGTGTACATATTATCAGAGCCTCCTCCTGAAACGACCAAACTTTGCAGTTCTATCTCATCGCCATTTATACCTTCCGTGGGATTATGTTTATAATACAACTTATAGAGAATCGTTAGTAAAATTTTTCTCCTCAAGTTATCTTTTATTTTAAATTTTCAGCAAATGGATGTTATTATCTATATGATGTTCAAGTGCTTGCTTGGGGTCCTACTGAAGAATGTTCACATCTTCAAGATTTCTTTATGATCTTCACATTTTGTTCATTGGTTGTGATTTCAGTTATGAATTTTAACACTTTCATGAAGGTCATAATGTTTTATAAGGTATATTCGTTCAACCCAGAGTTCAGATAAAAAAGTTATATATTTTCAGAACGGTCCTAGTAACCAAGATCCAGTATCTCGTCAAAAGATCCGGGGAAATATCAGATTATTTTTCCAAACTGTTCTCCAAGATTCTCTATTTCTCCTCGATCTTTATTCAACATACAATCTTATTGGCCTATATTCAAACCGTATTTGGACATTTATATGTGGTTCCCAAATATGGCAATGTCTTCATTCTTTTGATGGTTTTGTTATGATTATGTTCAATGGCCGATTTTCAATGATCAAACAACGATTATGGGCCAGCCAATCTGAAAGCAAAAATACAAATGGAACCAGAACTTTAACATCAGTACAATGATTTTTTTTTGATTTTTCAATAATTGAGTATTGTACGTATAAAGTTGTTGTTTGGTTTTGATAATTAAATACTAAAATAAAACAATTAAATGATAATCAAATGAGGTCTACGAAATAATTGCATGTTCGATTCTTCAAAAAAGTTCAGTTCTCATTTTAATAATCCTATTAACCAAAAGATCGAAAATTTTGTTGGGGAAATCCCTGCACACTCCGGATCGGTGTATTATGTTCGCTCAATTGAAATTGTCTTTCTTTTCACTTTCACTGTTCGCAACACAAACTCATAAATTGTTTATAATGTTCTTATACACATGAAATCAATACTGTCAAGCTTGCGCCAAACTGATTAAAAAAAATTCACTTGGTCGCATTAAAATGTTATTTTTCATTGTAATGCACTCTAAAAAAGTGTGCGCGGTATACCTGGCACGTTTTTTTTCAGAGAAATAGTGTGGATCAAAAGGAGACAGAGAGAGAGAGAAAAAAGAGTGTAGCCAACTGGTAGATCAAAAACATTCTTCATTTTCATTTTTTCGCGGCCACGACATTTCATGTTGCTTTCCTCAACCTGTGAACAACTGCGATATTTCTCATTTTGTTGTTTCCAAACGACGATCTTGCTGATCTTTATTTTTTGAACTTGAGATTTATATATACATATCATCAAAAATATAATGAAGTTGTCTCTTATTTCCTTCTGTCTGAATGCACTTGGCCCGAGAACCTTATCGCTCTATTGGGTCCTAACATGCGTTAACATTAAAAATGTTTGGCATGTAAGGTCTACATGTTTTTTATTGATTTTGAAAAAAAACTGGACTTCAGCGAAACCGAGTCCTGGATGTTCTGAAACTTTCAGAGACATCCGCAAAATTTTCCAAAAAAAAAACTGTGTTGACTCTAATTTTTTCTGACTTAGAAAATCAATAACTGTTCCAAGAGGCCTGTTCCGTATATGTCAATATTTTCAGCAAAATGAGCAACTCCTCTGAAATTGTTTCATATGACTATACAAATCCGATCAACGCGGTCGCGGCTTTTTCGATGTTTGTGGTGAGTTAAATTGGCCAGTAATAGAAACTTCTGGAACTCGATCTTTTTTTCAGATAGGCGATTTCGGTGTGATTTGCAATGCTTTAATGGTATATATTTTCTACAAGGAGAAAACCGAGGGAACCTCGTTCAACCTTATCTGTTTGTTCAGAGCTTGTTCGAATATTTATATTTTGATTTCTACTTTTTTCGCGGATTTCATTCCAGTCACCTTATTGTGAGTTTACCTGCTCACAGAGACAAACAAGACCTCTGGCTCACTCCGACTTGATTCGAGAAGGTCTCAAGATCCAACGATTACTAGTTTCTTTAAAACTAGAAAATCTTCCTGAAAGAGAGTCAAAAAATGAAACCAAAGACTGAAGAAAAGATTTTTCCAACAAAACTGATAATGATTTCAGAGGATATTCTGTCGTCCAACCATATACTGAAACTTTTCTCATTGCTCTCACGAATTCCATCTATGTCGTCAATGTCTATATAACAAATTTGGTGGCGGCAAATCGATTTCTTGCTATTTTCCTTCCGCTTTTATACAACAAACTTTTTGGATTGAAAATGACATTGGTAAGTGTATTTCTATATTTGAACCCCCCAAAACCATGAAAAATTGCAGTTTTATCTCCTCGCAATTTATGCCTTCCGTGGAGTTATGTTTGTAAATCAACTCATAGATAATCGTAAGTGAATTTTTTTGTTCAATTATATTTTTCTTCTGATTTTCAGCGAAGGGATGTTATTACCTATATGATGTTAAAGTGCTTGCTTGGGGTCCTACTGAAGAGTGTTCACATCTCCAGGATTCCTTCATGATCTTCACACTCTGTTCACTAGTCGTCGTTTCAGTTATGAATTTTGCCACTTTCATGAAGGTCATAATGTTTTATAAGGTAACTTTGTTAGGGTGTATATAAAACAGTTATTTTTTTAGAAAGGTCCTAGTAACCAAGATCCAGTATCTCGTCAAAAGATCCGGGGAAATATCAGATTATTTTTCCAAACTGTTCTCCAAGATTCTCTATTTCTTCTCGATCTTTATTCAACATACAATCTTATTGGCCTATATTCAAACCGTATTTGGACATTTATATGTGGCTCCCAAATATGGCAATGTCTTCATTCTTTTGATGGTTTTGTTATGATTATGTTCAATGGCCGATTTTCAATGATCAAACAACGATTATGGGCCAGCCAATCTGAAAACAAAATAACAAATGGAACCAGAACTTTAACATCTGTGCAATAATTATTTTTTTTGATCTGTCAGTAATTGAGTATCGTACGTATAAAGTTGTTGTTTGGTTTGGACAATTAGATACTATAAAATAAGAAAAAAAATGAAATGATACATTCAGGAGGTCTACGAAATAATTGCATGTTTGATTCTTCAGAAAAAATTCATGTTCTCATTTTAATAGCCCACTTACCAATAAAATCAAAAAATTGGTTAGGGGAACCCCTGCACACTCCGGATCGGTTCGTTTTGTTTGCTCTATTAAAATGTGTTTTTCTTTTAATGCTTTCAACAGATATTACACGACAAATTTTTGCAGGCCATAGTTTTGAAATCTTCCGTCTTCTTTAAGCTATTGGTTTCATAAAAAGTGTTTTGTCAATTTTGTCGTTGAAAAATTAAATCAGTCAAAGTATGTGTTTTAATCTAATGCAGAACTCAATTTTCAACTTTTGGGTAAAATATAACTTCAATGTTTTGTATATTGTTGCTTCGTGATCGACAATATCGCTGGTCTCCATTGTTCAAACTCGAGACATCCTCTCAAAAATACAATGAATTTGTTTCCAATTATCTTCTCCGTGAATGCACTTGGATCAAGAACCTTATCGCTCTACTGGGTTCTGATATGCGTTAACATTTGGAAATTTTAGTCATGAAAGTTTTTTTTTCATGTTACCATTGATTTTGAGAATGTACTTCCCTTTTTGTTTCTCAACTAGATGCTGTATTGGACTCTCAACGTTTTGAGTTAGAATTTTTACCGGAACTTTTTTGACTCGGAATTGTTTCTACTCAGAAAAATCATAGAAAGTTCAAACAAGCCTATATTTTCAGGAAAATGAGTAACTCCTCGGAAACTGTTTCATATGACTATACAAATCCGATCAACGCTTTTGCGGCTTTTTCGATGTTTGTGGTGAGAAAAATTGGCCAGTAACAGACACTTCAGAAACTCGATCTTTTTTTCAGATAGGCAATTTCGGTGTGATTTGCAATGCTTTAATGGTATATATTTTCTACAAGGAGAAAACCGAGGGAACCTCGTTCAACCTTATCTGTTTGTTCAGAGCTTGTTCGAATATTTATATTTTGATTTCTACTTTTTTCGCGGATTTCATTCCAGTCACCTTATTGTGAGTTTACTTGCTCGAAAAAATTAACAATATCTCTCATAATTTCAGAGGATATTCTGTCTTCCAACCATATACTGAAACATTTCTCATTGCTCTCACAAACTCTATCTATGTTGTAAATGTATACATAAATAATGTGGTGGCTGCTAATCGATTTTTTGCTCTTTTTCTTCCGATTATATACATCAAACTCTTTGGATTCAGAATGACATTGGTAGGCGCATTTGTATTGCCTTCCCTTCCAAAACAAAAAAACCTTACAGTTTTATCTCATCGCTATCTATATCTTCCGTGGTGCTATGTTCATAGAACGACTTGTAGAGAATCGTTAGTATAAATAGGTTTAAAAAATATATAGTTAATCTTGATTTTCAGCCGAAGGGTGTTATTACACATTCAACGTTAAAGTGCTTGCTTGGGCGCCCACTAAACCATGTAAAACACTTCAGGACTTCTTCATGATTTTCACACTCTGTTCACTAGTTGTCATTTCAATCATGAACTTTGCCACTTTTATGAAAGTAATTATGTTCTACAAGGTACATCGTTCAGGCATTGACAAGATGTAGAAACTATTTTTCAGAACGGTCCTAGTAACCAAGATCCAGTATCTCGTCAAAAGATCCGGGGAAATATCAGATTATTTTTTCAAACTGTCCTCCAAGATTCTCTATTTCTTCTCGATCTTTATTCAACATACAATCTTATTGGCCTATATTCAAACCGTATTTGGACATTTATATGTGGCTCCCAAATATGGCAATGTCTTCATTCTTTTGATGGTTTTGTTATGATTATGTTCAATGGCCGATTTTCAATGATCAAACAACGATTATGGGCCAGATCATTTGACAGAAAAACTTCAAGTGGAACAAGAACTTTACCGACAGTTCAATGATGTTTTACTTATCTTCGATGGTCAATTAGTTTAGTTAATACTATAACAATTTTTCGTAATCCGTAGACTTCAATCTTTGAAAATATTCTATTGTCAATCTAAAGAGAAATAAATTCGACATAAATCCATCAAAAACTTTTGAAAATTATGAAACGGGCCAGACGATTCAAAAAGTTATCTGAAACGGTGTCGATCACAAAAATATCAGACATGAACCTGTTTTTTGAAGTATTTTTTAATACTATTGTAAATCCTTGAAAATTAACCTTTATAGATTCAACAGTTATTAATTTCCACAATTCGTAACTTTTGCAAGGGTACCAATATATTTGCCATTGACCTTTTTCGCCTCCCAATACTCGTTGCGTTTTCCATTCTCAATTCTCAATGAAATATCTAATTTTCCATCTGGATGCATGAAAGTCGAATCAAGAATGTATTGGTCGATGTTCTGATGTCTATCCCATTTTTCAACATTTTCCAGAATCTGTGCACGAGTATATTTATTTCCTGAACATGCATGTCTTTCAAAGTCCTCCGAAAGAAGTTTTTCCAATGCCGCTATATCCTTTTTTGCTGTTGCCGCATTTATCCATTTTATCAAATTGTTAGCAACTTTGTGTTCTTCTTCTGAGTCAGCATTGATTAGAGAGAAGAATACCTGAAACAGAATAACGATTTTCATTTTGAATAAAGTGAAAATGTCGAATTTTTGTTTTCTGCACATTTGAAAACACACAGTCTAGACACAATTAAACACGTTTCAAATCAAACTTTATATGTGGGAATTAAATTTGAAATTTTGGTATACCTACTCATTCGGACCTTCTCATAAAAAATGTTTAATCAGCTTTTCCCATCGGCACTCTGAAAAAAGTTACACCCTTTAGAACTTAAAAAAATGAAAAAAATCTTTGTAAAAAAAAACAAAAGTAAAATAATTACAAAAACGTGATCTTTTCATTCTTTGTGTATAGGGTTTTTTTCCTGAATAATCAAAACTTAGTTCCGATCTAAATCAGTTCAAAAAATAGTCGGAACTTTTGGAGTTTTGGAACTTTCCGGACCGTATACAGCTGGAAAATCGAACAGAAAGATACAGTTGAAAACCGGTACATTAAAATATGTAATCTTTATTAATTAACTTCAACTGTTATTAATTTCCACAATTCGTGATTCTCACAAATGGTCTGTTAAATTGGGACTTTTTCCAAAATCTGTAAACGAGTATAGTTATTTCCGAAACATGCTTGAACTTCCAAGTTTTCCGAGAGAAGTTTTTCCAATTTCGCTATATCCTTTTTCGCTGTTGCTGAATTTATCCCTTTTATCAGATTGTGTGCAAGTCGATGTTTTTCTTCTGAATCTGCATTGCTTTAAGAGAGGAATACCAAAAACAGAATAACGATTTTCATTTTGAATGAAATCAATATGTCAATACTTTTCATTATTATCCCATAGTCTAGACATCATTAAAAGAACCTATTATTTTCAAATGAACTTTATATCGAAATTGGGAATTCTTTCTTACAAAATTAAGAAGAACAGGAAGATTTTATTAGCATCTATCAGAAGAAACATCTATAATTACGATTGAAGAATGGTTCTTGATTGAAGTGAAAAGTAACCGGTGACATTTGTACTCCTGATCGATATCTGGCATCGGAATGAATGCAGATGATTGGGTCATTTTTTGGAAGGTCGCAGAGGTTCATATTTGTGCAGGTTCCCCTAGGAGCCAAGGTAATATTTTTTCGGCATTTTGAGAGAACTTGAGAGTAATAGGAAGAACCCGAAATATTCACAATTGACGAAGTTGAGAAGATTCTGCAAAAATGAAGGTTTATCGAAAAGTTATAAAACCCAACTCACTTATCGATCTGAAATTTTGACAATCTTTTCATCTGCCTAATTGGAACCCTCCGAGAGTTCTCGTCTCCAACATATTTTGAAACAAAATAACCTTTCGAGTTCCAATAACTTCTGGTTATATTGTAATAATCTGGTCGAATTACATATATTTCTCCTTTTCCAAACATGATCCTAGAATAACCACCCGTCAATTGCTCGAATTCCTCATAATAACTCAAACCAGATTTCGGTTCTATAACATCTTCTGGATCTACAATTGATATAAATTGGGCAGCTTCTTTATAGCGAATAAGGCAATCTGTCGAGGCAGCTGTCTGTGTTCGAAATTCGAATTGATCCCAATTCCCATTACCGATGGGATGATAGGTTTGAGGGAATTGTATAGAAGGCCAAGGTGAGATCGAAATATTCTCATTCTGAGAAAAAATAATAGGAGTTGTAGAGAGAAGAAGAGAAAGAACTCACAGAAGATGAGATGTTTTTGAGAAATTTGTAAAAGTTCTCAACAACGCTGATTACGTAGATATGGAGATGCGCACCAAACCTAGAAGTAGTAAAATGGAAATTCTATTCTCAATGGAAGGTTTGATGTAGAAGCCGCTGCAATGTTTAGAAAAAATACTTTTTCAAACAAGAAGTGTTGACGTTGAGCAATTCCACTTAAAATTTTAACTGAAACTATTAAAAAATTACAGTTTCATGAACAAGTGAAATAGTTTTTATTTATTAATTTTTACTTTCAGATTTCATCGCGTCATAATCGTGCTGAGTCCAGATTGGGGGCCTAGCTGTCTGAATCTATTATTGAACTGACACTGTCCAAATGTTTTCATGATTTAGACCTCAGAAATGAACCTTTCAATACTTAGTTCCAGGAGTAAATCCGGTCCATTCTATGTGTAAAATCATAGTGATTAGATTTTCACAAAGGGAATAAGGTCTGGCAAAACCAAAAAAGAGCACTCTTTTTTGTTAATCGCTCAGAAAAAGGAGCAAATTCAACATTTGGACACAACACTTTGTTTTTTTTGGTCTCAAAAATTTAACCTTTTCAACTGTCAGTTCAAAGGCTATTCCTTTTGCAATGCCAACCAACCTCTTAGCCACGTGGACTTGTGCTAACAAAGTCCTTAGATCCTCCCCGGCGATGATCGGATTTATACAAAACACCACTGGATTCTTTATGTACCTCACAGGCTCGACGAATTTGATCTCCGAACTTATTGGCTAGAAAAATCGTTTCATATTCAAAACCTTTCTGTGAATTTTACATTACTCCATTGTGTCAATGATCCTTGTATTTCTAATCGAGACATGTTACGCATAACATTTGTAGAGAGGATTACTGTAGTATAGTCACATGGATCATCGGGATTCGAGCTGAAAAATATTTATTAAAAAAAAAAAACTAGGAGTCCTGTCTACAGTACATCTGCATTTTCAATGGTCGAATCCATCTTGTCATAGAGTAATTTGTAGTAATTATCGAAAACTTTAAATCAAGGTCTGTGAGTTCTGAAACTGTTCGCTGATGGATAGTCGCAATCAAAACAACAGCATCCCTTCCAAACCTGAGAGTCGTTTGAAATTTCAGATGTTGGGTTTCAAAGTTTCTTACGTTCTCGAATTCGCAAAATAATATGCAGAATGTATAAATGCGTTAGTATGAGTGAGATAAGTGATACCATTATTATGAGTCAAGACATAGAAGTCAAAAAATCTATGAATTACGGATAAAATAATGCATAGTAAAATAAACTTGAGAATAGATCTAGCGAGTTTTGACATATATGAAAAGGTTTTATCTGATCGAAAAAAACAGGAGATTTTGGTTAAAACAGGACAGTTGAATCGGGAAATCAAGACACGAATGTTTTTAGATGCAACGCGGCTGCGGTACGTGTTAAGAAATTTATTTGTGGCTGACAGTAATCTAATGAATTTGTTAGTTGATCGGAATTAGGTCCGATTCAAGAAAACTCGAAAATAGGTCATGACCATGTTTTAATACAGAAAGCTGTTTTTTTACTTGTCTTCTTCAAAAACATCCATTTCCGGTTACATTTTTCGAAACCTGTTTTAATTCAGATGATCCGTTTCAGGAACTACTAATACCCTCAAATAGTTCCATACACACTAGGTAAAGCAATTCATTTTTGAGCGAATAAACGATTTTCTCGAGAAAATTATAAATCCCCTTCGTTGGTATACTCCTGAAGACTTGACACAGTTTTCCAGTGAATTCATATTTTCACAGTTTTTGGAGTTGATACACGTTTGAAGTTCCGATTTCGGACATCCTGACACGTATGAAGGATGAACTTCAGTGTAGTTGAGATCAGAGAGTTGTATAGTTCCTTTTCCTTCATAATATATATTTTCTTCATTTTTCGGAGTTACTCGAATTATCTCATTAACCAAAACGTTCTTCGCATCGATTCCCATCTCTTCAGTAACCAGGAATTGTGAAATATACTCTCCGGCCGAGTTCCAATAACTGATTGTGATGTTATAATGATCGGGTCGAACAAAAACAGAACCACTGTCAATTTCTACTTTTCTCGAAGTTCTTAGATTCTTTGAACCATGGAAAAAATTGAAGTAAAACCTTGGATATGCCAGAGAATTGTGCAACCATTCGCCTCCGATTTCAAAATTGAACTCATTGTAATAACTAGAATGACCATTTGGGATCAGAATATCTTCAAGGTCGATGTTTCCGATAAATTGTGCAGATTCTTTGAAACGTATAAGGCAATCAGTAGAAGAAGCAGTTTGGGAGAACAAGTCGGTTTGTGAGTAGATTGGTTCTGGAGGAAGGATCCATGGTTGGAATGAGATTTCGGTCTGGAATGTGGGAATGAGATGGGACTAGAAGACAAATGAGAGGGAACCTGGTTAGCATGATGAACTAGTAAATCATAAAATTTTTGAATCCCGCTGATGAAGTAAATATGAAGACGTGCACCATATCTGAAAATTTGAAAATTTGAAAACGTACAAGCAAAAATAAAACCCAAATTTTCGGAGTCTGGATCTTAAAAACTGATTTTTTTAAAATAGTAAAACATTTTTTTGAGTAAATTTTCTCTGGACTTGAGTTTTCAACAATCTTCGTTTTAAATTTTTCTTGAATGGAATTGGGCCCAAATCAAACTTTATCAGGCTTTCTTCGTTTTCTGACTAAGTAGGCCACAAAATTAAATCAAGTAGAAAGTAAAAATCGACTTAGGTCCTATTTTATGCATCCTTGCGAGTTCGAACTGAACCTCTCCAGACTTTGAACCTTGTTGAATTTCACACAAAAAATAGAAAGTCAGCATTTTTCTACTTGATAGTTGCTGACCACAGAAATTCTACATATCAGTCCCCATTCCACCATTGCATATTTTCTGACCAAATTCAGATATAAAAGTTTTGTTCAGTTTCTATTGTACCCGATTCAACTCACTTTCTTGTTAACTGAATCTGCGCCAGGAGCATTTCCCAATTCCTCGCTCCAACTTGAGGATTTATACAGAATATCACAGGCCTTCTAATATACATGACTGGTTCTAAAAAAGGAATTTCAACTTCTCCATTCATTCTGTTCATATCATTCATTCCAATTTTTATCGACTTCAAATTTGGTAGAACGTTAGTCTGCACAACAAATGTTGTGTATTCGCAAAGATTTGGAGATCTGAAATTTTTTGGCGCTATTAGAGAATACGGATCTTATTTCATACTTTGTTATCTGAAGTTGTTTTGGAGATTCTTGGAAACCAGAAGTATTTGTTGCAATTAGAGTCAGATTCATCAGTGAATCAAAATTTCCAGTGGCAATGATAGTGACTGAATTTTTACCCAAACTGTAAATCATATGACTTTGAACTGTTTCCAGGGAACACTCACGTTCGAGATATTCTATGATAATAGGCGGAATGAATAAAAACATCTGGTTTTAACTGGTTTTGGACCAGTTTCGTAGGGGTACTATTGAAGGTTTTTAGAGATATTCCAAATATCACGATGAATAATAGTATGAGTATTTTATAGAGTATATTGAACCTTGGAAGCATTTAAATATGATTAGGATCTTGAAAATTTATAAGATGTTATCTATCTAACTATGCGGTAGGAAAAAATGAGAAAAGGAACGTATACGTTTCAAGGGTATAAAATAATGCCGATGGTGTTGTTTTGATCATTTTGGCTAGACTTCGCTTTTGGAAAAGTGTCAAAGAAATCTTTGTGACCTAACATTCCAAGTGTTTCATTCACTGAGTGGACTACAAGGGTGAAATGAGCGGATCGTGTAATCGTGCGCAGAGTTCCACAATTTTCAAAACAACCCGAAAATTTTTTACATATATCGAGTTACGACCTCATCAACTACAGTATTAGAACCGTATTTATAGGGACCAATTCGATGCAGATAAAATACTCAAAATAATAAAAAATGTCATTTGGTATCTGAAATGGTTTTCGTCGAGCAGAAGCGGGATTTCATAACTTTAATTAAATTTTAATTGAAGTGAGGATTCATTTTCGTATAAATCTATTTTCACATTACGTGAATTTTCCTTGATTTTCTTGCACAATTAAGTTTTTTTTCAAATTACACCAATTTCATTATTCGTAGCTCTCTTCATGTTAATTTCATTGAAATAGACAAATTACAAAAAAAATTTATTAATACAGAATTAAATCTTAACACATTTAAATAAAAGCCTCCGAACTTCTCTCCTCGTTATTTTTCTTAATCAACGGAATCACCAGAACAATAAACATCAGATTGAAAAACATGATTGATGGCATGGGCACTGGAAGTATACACATTATAGCCACACTCAAACTGCTCTCAATAACTCACTGATTTTCCAAAACGGCGAAACAATTGGGACAAAAGTGTATTTACTGAAATAAGACACATATCGGAAATAGCTGATTGCTTGATCGGCAAATCCCCATTCTAATTCCTTATCATCGACGGCGAAAAGAACTTGGGTTACATTCATCAAAGCTGCTTTCTTCACACATTTGCTCATTGATCCCTAGAAATGTGCTTGTTTTGACAAACCAAAAAGGTTTTATAACCTACACATTTATTGAAAAAGTCCTTGAAAGTTTGTTGTTCAGATGTCAAAACCCGATGACTTTCTAGATTTTTTAAAGCCTCGTTGATCTCAGTCTGATAAGTATCAAATACATCCATTTGGAGCCATTCACAATGCTCTTCCGTCAAACGATTAAATGACTTACGACCAATTAAATGCACAATACTGGCATCAGCATTCAACATACTTGCGAATTTTATCCTTTAAAATTAAATGTAATATATAACATCCAATTGTGGACTGTTCAAACCTATGTCTGTCCATTTTCAATCCGGTGTCAATTAATTTAGAAAAACGCGAATAGCTATTAAATATCGAGCTGCACATGTTCCTGAAAATGGTGAAAAGTGGTATGAAAGATGGGTAGATGGATTGATTACCATGTTAAATAGTATTCGAGAAGGATGAAAATGACTAGAAAAGGATGAATCCATTGAATGACTTTGATGATAACAGGATCTGAAAGTCGAAAGTTCATCGGGTCAGATTAATCATCTGGCTTTTTGAAAAAATCCTAACTGATCCATACAAATCGTCTTAGTTCCCATTCCAAACTCACATGAATTCTTGACTTCCAGAAAAATCATCATACAAATCAATAATGTATACAATATCGTAATTGCATTTATCGCCATAATAGTGCCTCTTGTCCAATTGAGTATTTCCACCGTTGGCAAGTCCAAACGTTGATATGTTTCATTTATCTCTTTTCTGAATGGGCCAAACATTCGATCAACAATGCCGTTCAAACGGAAACGTTTATTAATGTCATCGCGATAATGAGTATTAAAACCAAGTAGTTTCAAATCTGAATACTTCTTTTTTGACTCAGTTAGAACTGTAAAAATTGATATTCTTAGTGTATTCGTTTTGTTCGAATCACCATTGAGATTTTTCAGAGTTTTCTCAACTTGTGCATAAGTGATACCAAATATCTTTTCTTCCTCTTTTATCATTTGTTTTGGGTTCAGAATTGCGATCCTTGAATTCAAACATTCTAGCTGAAGAAAAGAAGAATCTTTCATATAGAAGTGACCTAGAAAATAGCTCATAATCTATATATGTACTATCCGATGTAAGCTTACGCCTTAAAGCAGTGTCCTTCCATTTTTCAGCATTTCTGATGGCATTGACTGAAGCTGATGTTTCATATCCAAAATTTAGAGACATTGAAAGGATCATAAGACAACAATAGAGCGGGATGACTGTGTATGTTGTAATCCATTTTTGAAATCTAATGAGTTTTGAAATAAATCGGGTCAACTCGTTTGAAATCAGGAATGCCAAATACATAAATACCATAGCAATGCTTATAAATATGAAAAAAAGGTGCCCATAATGGAATCCGTGCTGAAATTCAGTTTGACAATCTTCCATTCCATTTGAAAGGAGATCAACTCACTTTTCCAGATTCTTTTTTGTAACCAGGTGCAAATATCTGGATGATGTTCAACATTTGATCGTAGTTGGCAGGTTTTTCAAAAGCGGGTGTCCGAAGTGGAGCCGCAAATACCTCACATTTGTCCATAATAAGTTTTTATTATTTGTTAAATTTTTCACTTTTTTTATTCTGATGATAACAAAAAATGAATGAATTTTCCGAATGATAGGTTGAATGTTGGAAAGAATATATGTCACGTTGAAAATGAAAATGAAATTCAGAAATTTATGAAAAAAAAACATCAAAGGTAACAGGGAAAGTTGATTTTTAATATTCCCTTTGAGCTAACATTGTGAGCAACTTCACTCGTCAATATTGAACTTTCATGGAAGAGCAAAAAAAAAAAACAAATTACTCAAAATCGGTTTACCACAGATCTCGTGCATTTGCGCGTCGATTATGATGTTTTGCATGCTCCACCATGTTTATTTTTAGCTAAGACTAGGAACATTAGTGTAATTCAGGGATTTCATTTTCATGTTTGAAAATGCATGCAAAAAATTCAATCACTCATCTATTTTAAAATATTTTGAGACCATTATAGAAGGTCGGCTGAAAACTTCTCCGTTAATTTCTACCTCTTGTAACCGGAAACATAATACACAGCATGTTTGTCTTAATTTTAATCTATCTAGGTTTACGTCGAACAACTCGCTAACTATGAGTTCAGATACCAAAAATCATTAATGAGAACGCTTTTCTCATAATTGTTCTGATTAATTTCCAAAATTTGAAAATGGAAAATAAGAAAAAGGGGCTACGCGCCCCTATGATAGGGGCGTTTAGCCCCTTTTCCCATAATTTTTCTGACCAATTTCCAAAATTTGAAAATAAGAAATAGGGGATACCCGCAAGCTGTAGGCAAGTAGCAACTGGTAAGAGTCGGGATTGTTTTCAATGGGTAGTTCTGGTCGATTTTCAACCGGTGATCGCCCTGAACTCAGCCGGTCTCTATTAATTTTTTAGTCATGCAGTTATCCGATGTTTTCCTGCTAGCAATCGGTTGATAAATCAGTTAATGACCAACAAGTTTCTTTTTCGGGTGGATCCTGAAACGTACAAATTGAATCGGACCAAAACAGATTTTGACAACCAACAGAAATTTCCTGAAATGGGTGATGTATCAATTTCGCGATTCTCAGATGTAAAAAAAAACCTTCTCGAAAATATTTGGTTTCATAATCAAAGTTTCCTAAAATCATTCACAAGTTCTAACGCGAATCCAATTAAAGTCAATTGATTCATCTGAAACTATCAAATAAAGCTATCAGAAACTTAAAACATTTATCAAGTGATAAAAAATCGATACAAGTTCAAATGTATTCTTCCGAAGTTGTTTCCTCACTATTCTTCTTAATCAATGGAATTGCCAGTAAAATGAATATCAGGATGAAAAACATGAATGATGGCATTGCCGCTGAAACATTCACTTCAACTAACAAAAGAACAAAAAACTCACTAATTTTCCAAAACGGCGAAGCAATTGGGACAAAAGTATATTTATTAAAAAATATTAAATATCGGTACCAACTGATCCCCTGTGTTTCGAAAGGCCATCGTAGTTGGTGATTATCAATGGCGAATGTGACTCTGGCTGTTTCGAAGAACAACTTTTTATTCATACAGTTTTTCAATTGTTTCTGAATTTTTTAATTTTTGTTTCTAATTTGAATTGCACTTTTTGAAAACTCACACAGTTCTCAAACTTTTTCGTAAAATTGGGATAAACCCTTTTCAAATCTCTGATATCTTTTTCCATAAAAACATATTTGATTTCATCGTTGTATATATCAAACGTACTCGGATCTATCAATTCGAATAATTCATCATTCAAAACGTATTTATTTTTCATTTTTTCTCGACCAGTGAATCTTGTAATACTGACACTTGAACTCAATAAATCTTCGAAAGTAAGCCTTTGAAATGAAAAATAATGAAAGACAAAAAAATGGGGACTAACTCAGTTGTTTCGTTTATGACGTCAGTCTTGGAATTCACCCTGGTATCGATTAATTCGGAATAACCTGAATAACTATCAACCACCGAACTGAACACATTCCTGGAAGAAAAATGAAAATGGCTCCATGTGAAAAAGTGGTTTGACTTTTTTAGTGTAAAAATTCGCTTAAATAATTACTTTATCGAAAATTAACTTTCAAACAGCAACAAAAAAATAAAAATCTGTCCGACCACAAAAATACCGCATAGATTTAAAGGAACATGCCTAATTTTTTTTACAAACAAAAAAATGTCTCACTACCGTATTGTTTACGTTTTTTTCTCATTTTTTAAGAATAATTTTTTCGTGAAAAATAAAAATGTTCCTTTAATTAGGTACGGTATTTTTTGAACTGTTTTGAGACCACATTTTGAAGATTTAGTAACTTTGCTGAAAATATTACTGTACCTACTTACTTACTTAGTTACTTAGATTATGGATAAATTTTCAGGAAAAAAAGTATTTAAAAATTGTAAACTATATGCCACATGAACCCCACCCCCGGTTCCAAATTACCATATGAGATAATATTCGATAATAATACAAAAAAACAGTACAGGATGAATGAATTGGATAATTTTGATGATATTTGGATCTGAAATCAGAAAAAAATGTATTTCTTTTAAAAAAATTTTAAAAATTACATGAAGTGTTGGTATCAAGAAAAACCATGAAACAAATGAAACATGTGTAGAATATAGTAACAGCAGTTATAACAAAAATAATAGTCCGTGTATAATAAAGAGTTCTGACCGATGGTAATTTCAAGTTATAGAATGTTCCATTTATCTTCTTTTCAAATGGTTCAAACATTGCTTCAGCTGTTTTGCCCAGCTTGAAATATTTATCCAACTTACCATTAAGATACATTTCTTTGGATACTGTATACTTTGGAACACTAAAGTCGCTTGTAACTGAACGATTCGATTTATTTTCTTGTTTTGGTTTTTATTTCAAATTACCGTTCTGATCTTGAAGAACCCTCTTAATTTCAGCATATTTTATACCAAATATTTGTTCCTCTTTTTCGTCTAATTCTTCAGGATTATTGATTATAACTTTCTTTGACAAACATCCCAGACTTTCATATGCGCCCTCTAACATATACAGGTTTCCTAAAAATATCCGAATTTCACGGGAATTATAATATTCTTCAAAATCACTTTGCAAAGCAGTATCCTTCCATTTTTCGGCGAGTTTGATAGCATCTATTGCGTCACCTGTTTCATATCCAAAAAATAAGGACAATGAGAGGAGCATTAGACAACAATAAATTGGGATGACTGTATATATTGTGAGCCATTTTTGAAATCTAATGAGTTTAACAATTCTCCGAGTGAGTTCATTCGAAATGGAAAACATTAAATATAGGAATACCATAGCAATGCTAATGAACATAAGAGAAAAATGAATGCTTTCGGTGTCGCTCTGAAAACTTGTGATATAAATCAAGTGTCATCCGATAGAGTTTTTTGTGGTGATCAACACCTGACATCTGATTTTTGAAAAACTTCACGCAGGAAAATAATAAATAAAAATTTAGTTTGAGCCTAAAATTTGAAGTATTTATCTTCTCATACTTACAAGTTTTTAGTGCGGTGGGAGAACTGAAGAGTTTTTTTGAAAATTGATAAAATTCACTCTCATTTCAAGTAACAACATAAAAATTGATAATAATTTCGGAGTTTTCTTATTTTTCAGGATATATTAGTCAACTTAAAGGTGGGGTAAAGGGACTGGGCAAGTTGCTCTTAGATGAAAGAGAACATTTTTTAGGTAAGACCTTCGAGGGATTTTTTATCGAAAAGTCTAGTTTTCGAGAAAATTTCATTTGAAAAAAGAAATTTGGAAACTTTTAACGTATGAAGTTTGAAAGTTTCCAAATTTCTAACTTTGACCAAAATTTTCTCGAATACTAGGCTTTTCGGTAAAAAATCCCTCGAGGGTTCCACATAAAAAAATGTGCTCTTTCATTTAAAGACACCTAGACAGTTGGAAATCATTTTTTAGTGATTACAACATTTTTGTTCATCTTCTCATGAGTTTTCACTGTGTGAAACACGTTTTCAAAAATTTTGTGATTTACCGAGCAAAAAAAAATAAATATCCTTTTTTCAAAATCGCTGGGACGCCGTAAATTCCGTAAAAACACAACTACCGTACTCCAATCGAATTGTTGTTCTCAATGGAGCAAACAAGCTCGTTTGTTTGATTTTGAAATTTTTAGTGCGAAAAATAATTTTTCCAATTGGCTAGGTGTCTTTAAGAGCAACTTGCCGAGTCCCTTTATCCCACCTTTAAGTTTTTTTTGAAAATGTGTTTGTTTTTTCATTCATTTGAAAGGTTTTTGAATGAAACGTTTAATCTATTTTCAGGTTTCTGTGCAGAGCTTCGCAAAAGTTAGAAGCGGGATGTTGATTAGCATCAAAAAATGTATCGAATGACATATGTCACATTCGAAAGTCGGTTAACCCTTATGTAATTTGGGAGATCATATCATATCTCATTATCAGACGAGACACACAACTGACTCTAAAAATGGAGCCTTAAATCGTTCTTGAGTCTATGTTTTAGTATTTTTTCAGAGCTTTTTCGAATCGAGCTCAAAAACTGCACAAATTCTGAAGTTTAGCGTTTGAAAAGCACATAAATAAGGATTTGTGACCTATTTTAGGGAAACCAGCGAAGGAAAGTATATAATTTTTATTATAGTTTTTAGCTTGGGAAATTCTAGATTATTTTCGATGCAGAGTATCTTTTTTCGATACAGAGTGTAGATCCGATTTAGGGAGTTTCTCGTATTCTTAGCGAAACTCTATAGCACCTGAATAACTAGAAAATCTCCGAACCAGGCACCAAATTTTACCGAATTTTCAAAGTTTACTTGAAAATGTGACAAAATTGTTAATAAATTACATATCTGGAGAATTTTAGTTTGCCGATATCTTAGCAAGAAAAAACATGAAGTTAACTTTTCGATACATTCAGGTGCTTCTCGGGAACTGAATTTTTGAGCCCGGAAGCGTTACGAATAAGATATTAACTGGTTTAAAAACCTGATTATCACCTCATATAGTTTTTCTACAACAAAATCTGAACAACCCTAATCCCAATCTTAGTCAAACTCACTGATTGAAAATTATCTCTTTTGTAACCAGGAGCAAAAGTCTGAAGAACCCTCAACATTTGTTCGTAGTTGGCTGGTTGTTTTAGAGCCGGTATTCGAAGAGGAGCCACAAATCTCGAACATTTCAACATATAGGTCCTATCCATTTTGTTAAATTTTTCACTTTTTACTAATTTCAAATCCAGGAAAATGTTTTCTTTTTTTCTCCCTTTCAGAACAAAAATATAATCATGCCACGTTTGAATTTAAAAAAAAACAAAGCAAGTACAACGTTCATATTGGAAGATATGAATTTCAGAACAAATTATAGATACAATTATTAGCATTATTATCGTTGTTAGCTCCTTGCTTTTCGAATTATCGATTATTTTTATTGATGATGGAAATGTTGGCGGCGAGCAGCAGATGTCGAGCGAGCACGAGACATTGATGGAAACTGGAAAAAAAATCATGTTCACTGGCTCTTAGATAATGTGACTGCTACTGAAATTGGATATTTTAAAATGGTCAACATGACCTTTCATCCAGTCTCTTCTAAGAAACCACAGTACTCTCTCGTAGTTGTCACGCTCACCTCAATTCTGGATCCCAAGCGAGAGTTATTTGTGGTCGACGCGGTTGAAGTGGAAGTAGAAGTGGAAGAAGTTGTGGTTCGAGTCGTTTTCTTGTTTTGTGTCTGAGTCTCTTCGAAATAAACACTGTTACGAGGAGTTTCGAGCATGTCTTTGGATTCGTTGAGCTCGCGGAGAGCACGTTGGATCTCTTCGTCCATCCATTCAGCTTCACTGGAAGAATTAGGAAATAAAAATCAGGAAAACTATCGTTTCAAGATGATTTGTGTGTTTTTAGATCTAGGCTTACTGACTCCGCGATTTCCTGATTTCCTGACTCTTGTCAGATTTCAAAAATCTAATTTGGTGAGCATCGATATCGATAAAAATCGACAGAAGATATTGGAAATTGAAGCCAACACGGATGACTTAAGTATTCCGGAATATGAAATTGAGAAAAAACTTGAAATACTGTGAAAATTTTATCCATGTATGTCCTAACTTCATATGATCGTAAACTAACCGATTTTTAGCTTCTAAAAAGCCCCAACGGGTACAAAAAACCAAAAATTTATGTGAGCACACCAAATAGAAAAATCAAGGTTATGATGGGTTTTATCAGGTCGGCCCGAAACAGGTCCAATTTGAAAAATCTCAGAGACCTTTCCTGAGACTAAGCGATACTTTTTTTAAAACACCCTCCCCATTCTTCCAAGTTTTTCTAAAGTTTACATTTTGAAAACTAGCCTCCAAAAACATGTCAACTAAACAAAGCGCATAAATCATTTTGAAAAGGAAAACTCACACATTGGCAACACGTGTTTCATGAAGTTCAATCTCATCGAGTTGACGAATACAAGATGCCTGACAGAATTCTCCACTCTCTTCGTCCGCCACAACAATGACAGCGTGAGCAAAACGAGGACGATCTAAGATGAGATCCATTGATTCTTCTCCAATTTCATCGACGAATTGCTCCAAAACACTTTTCAAAAGGGATGTATCGAATCCCATTTTTCTGAAAAAATAGTGCATTTTTGAAAGGGCAAGAGCATCGGAAGGGGAAATCTAATTTAACTGAAAATTGAATTTCGAAATTTCCAGAGAAATTGAAAAAAAAATCTAGAAACATACAATGACAGAAACTTTTTTTTTGTTTATGACGAAGAAGAAAAAGAAAAATGCCCCTTTTTTTGTTCTTCTGAATCACTTCATAAACATTGCTTATTATTTTTGTTGTTTTTTTTTCAAGACAAAATAACGGAAAAATTCCAGAACACCCACTTCAAACAAAAAATATTCTTCAAGAGTAGGCAAAAAACCCACATTTCAAAAAAAAAAAATGGCGCGAAACAAAAAAAATCGTTTCTCTTTTGTTTGTGATTGACGGGCGGAAAAAGTAGGGTGTGAGAAAATTGGGGCGGCGCCAGAAAAAAAACCAACTGACATTTTGAAATTGAAATAGGATATTTTTATTCAAATTGAAATCATGACGCGGTTGTTGTGGAGGAAGGGCTTAGGCTTCTTCCACACAAGCAGAAAAATATCACGAAGAGAAAAAGAAAACTGGTTTTGAGGTTGATGAGAAGAGGGATAAAGTTTTACACAGTTGGAACAAAAAAAGAGGACGAAACTGATAGTGAAATCAAATGATAAGTTTAATAGGTGGAATATTATCAATTTGTGAATGAATTAGTTGGGTCTGGAATTTTGCGCCTGATGGATGTTGAACGTGTGGGCGGACGGACATGTTATCACTTTTCACGCAAGAAACATTTTTTGAATATCTTTACGTCTGACCCATAGAAGGTTGAAAGAGCCATTTATTAAGCAAAGGGATTTTTTTAATCAAAAAATTTGGTATTTGAGAGTAAAAATTCCTATGTAAAAATACAAATATGGTAACTTTCAACGTATACGTGGAGAGTCCTTGAGGGGGTTGCCTACAAAATTGTGATTTTTTATTGAAGAGCAATTCGACAACTTCCATTTACCCCCACTTTCAAGTGATTACTGTACTTTCAACTTTCAGCACGGAATATTTACGAAACTAAACTTTTCAATTTCAAATTTTAAAAAGTTCATTCTGAGCCGAACCTGAATTTTAAAATCGGGTTTAAAACTAAAGGGAAACGAAACGAAACGGGAAACGGGCCCAAACATTCAACAAAAAGTTGACCTAGAACTAACAATTATTCTTTGCAGTCCTACTTAACCGGACCCTAGAAAAATTTTCCTAAATGATAAACCCTGGACTTGTTATCTAATATATATTTGTGAACTGTTTGAGGTTAGGTTTCCGGAAAACGTCAATAAATGAATCAGTTTTGGTGTTTAAAAAGATACCAATAAATGTAAAAGAGCTCCAGACAATGAAATAAGGTGCACTTCATATTTCTTTTCAACAAAATAAACGGAGCCCTGATCAAAAGCTGTTGGAAATATCTTCAGACAAAAACAAAGGTTTGCCAAAAAAAATGCGAAAAATGCGAAAAAGGACAACAGCCTATTGAGAGATAGACCTGGTATAACCTTTGACAAAAACTCATAGATCGTTAGAAAAATCGAATTCGGCAATGTCAGGTGTTGGAGTTCATCTCAAAAACAAACACTTCAGCTCAATGTTTCCTAGGTAAACTCATAAGTTGGATTATGCTTCAGGGTGGGCTCAGAATTAGTTTTCACAAGTAGATCCAATCCAGATTCAGGCATCATAAAGCTCAAGGGCCGTTCTCGGGCTGCTCAGCCAAAGGCCAGCCTTATTTGTTCTCAAGGCTCGCGAGCGCAAAAACACTTCACAAAAAATCAGAGAAAATTCACATCAAAAAATAATACTGATTTACGAAATCGTTTGTATTTTTTCTAGTTCTGAATCATCATCATCGTCATTATAAAACCATTATTTTTTCTTTTTTTTTCGTTCAAAATGTATTTATGTGACTCATGAATTTTCAATTTTTCCTTTTTGCACCGAAAAAAAAAACAAAAGAAACAGCAAAAAGTTATATTTACAAAGGAGTAACGAGTGCGTACTTTTGCATTATTTACTCAACAAATTAATCATTTCGGCTTGGTTCTTTCTGATCAAAAAAAAAGAAGAAGAATCAGTTTTGGAGTGATCAAGTGAGTGAGCAAAGTGATATGCACTCAAACAAAATATATGATATCATGTGAGAAATAAAAGAAAAAGTCTACTTTTTCCAAAAGGCGGAAAACAAAAAGTGGAATAAAATTATAATATACATTTATGATCATCTTTGTGGTGATTGAATAATCAAAAGAAAATGTAGAGGGGAGAGAGAGAGAAGAGACGCAGACGTAGAAAATATCGGAACGGAAAAAAACGATTGTTTTGGTGGGGTTTCGAAAAAAAGAAAACAATTTGGATTGTAAAACATTGGAATTGAACAAAACGGCCGTTCGCCAGTTGGTGAAGGAGAACTTGTGCTGTGAGAAATGGAAAGAAAAACAGCCAGGTGTTATGACGTGGGAATTAACATTGAAATTTGTACATTCAAAAGTACACTTTCAAATTACTCGAAATTTTTGAATAGCTCCCATTCAGAAGTACATCATATACATAACTAGGTCTAGGCTTGTTTTCGTAACTACATTTTTGAATCTGGTTTTGAGAAACCCGGTGTTTTTGTGCTTCCAGTAACTAAAATTCAACAGGAGCCCTATTTATTCCAGTAATTCTTTGTCAAGTTTTAGACCACACAAAAGTACCAGAATCGATTTTTAATTTTAAAACCTGGTCCGAACTGGAACTTGTGCACTGTTCTGTTTTTTTTTTGGAAGGTCTTCAAGATGTGTCGGCCATTAAACTTATATGGCTTGGACTTGGAAAAACGTAGAAAAACAGGTTCGATCACAACAATGTTCGATTTTCAAAAAAAGCCTGCCAGAACTGTATTTTCTGAAACAGGTTCGAAAATTTCAGAGTTGAAGCAAAACATCAAACAGGTCCAAGTGGGTACTCTTAAAAACCTTGTGAGAAAAGTCCTTTTTTTTTAGTCAGAACCCTAAGAAGCTTTGATCCAGTTTAGCTTCCGATCGAAAACAAAAAGCTTTTGAACTGGTTGTTCGGGATACCAAAAATTTCGAACTCGCACAAAACACAACATTTTTTAATGAAAATCAGGTCTACGAACAGGTACGTTCAGTAGGCCCAATTCGCAATATTCGATTCCAGTAGCATAATTTCAGCCTGGTCTTTTGAATTGAAAATCGGTGTACCTTTTTTTTTCTAATCTTGAGGTTGAAGCCTGATTTTATTGAATTCTGTCCATTTGTTAGGTCTTTTATATAAATTACAGTTTCTGCTCTCAGAAAAAATTTAGTTCAAAGTTGGAAAAGACGTATAAGTTTCAAAGATCGGTTCCATTTTTTTTTCAAATAAAAATTCCCATTTCCAAGCAAGGTAAGATTCCCCTTCTTTTAAGCTTTAAAATATATCCCCAAAACCTTACCTGTCCTTTGGTGGCTCAGTTGGATAACACATCGCCAAATCAGCCGCCTGTAAAACACAAAATAACAGTCGAGTAGTTCGAAGTGAATGTCCAAGCTTATTTGTTTTTTGAAAAGTAAAAGTAAGCCGTTTCTTTCGGCAATGAAAAAGTGTGTTTACAATCGGATTAGGTTGGAACGGATTGGGTAAAAAACGACGAAAAAAAGAAAAGAAGGTACAACTAATTGACACAAAAAAAAATTTTCTGAAAAATTCTTCTGAAAAATTCTTTTGAGGCGCCGAAAGAAAAAAAACTGGTTTTTAATTTTATGAGAAATCGTAAATATTTTTTCGAATTACTAGAAATTCCGCGAGATCGCGAGGCATGCTTCTTTTTTTGCAAGCGAGAGTAAACAAATAGTTTATTTTTAGTACAACTGCGAAGATGTAGGTAAATTTCAAAAATCATATTTGTTTTCAAGTACACTAATCACTTGTCGAGAGTGTTCTACTTTAGAACAAAAATCACAAGTGATTAGTTCGGTTCTATCATGAAATCAATGTACCGAGGTGTACAAAACGCAAGATGTGGCAGGTTGTGGCCCCCTTTCAAAAGGAACCTATGTAATCTATCACAGTTTGGGTGCTGATCAATATCCCGCTTCTGATTTCTAGTGAACTCTGCGAGGAAAACTGTAAACTAAGATTTCTAGCTTCGACCAAAACCATATGAACAGCCATAAAACTCTGAACCCGAGAAAAAAGCAGGTAACTTTACTGAAACTGTGTAAATTTTCAATTTTCTGCACATTTGGAACGACACATCTTCAAAAAATAGAAAAACCAGATTAAATAAAAAATCTGAAAAATTTTGACAATTTTTATTTTCGATTTGAGGTGTAAACAAAAAAGCAGTATCAGATTTTTGATATCTTTTTCTGTTTGGCTTTTTTTGCTCTCAATTTTCATGATTTTTAACACTTTTCTTGAAAAAAGAGTTTCTAGAAAACCTTTTCGATTGGAGAAACAAGTTGAACTTAAAAATGAACATACTTTCAACTATTTGAACAAAAAATCAGGAAATGAACAGGAAATTTGAAAATGTGAGAAACGTTGGCTTTTCTAATGAACAATGGATAACGTAGTTCAAGTCTCAGACAGGTTGGTCTCCAGAATGTCTTGAAGATGTCTCGTGTTTTTCACTATAGAAGCTCCTTCTGTTCTGACAAATTGCAGATTATACATATGTTGATTTCGTGTTAAACCTGTAAGTGTACTCGATTTTCAACTTTTTCGATGCTGCTAACGCAAAAGACATTGGGAATCAAGATGTTCCAGTTTTCTCAAATGAAACCATTTTTTCTCACTTTTTTGATGGATGATGCCAGTGTTGAAAGAGCCATATCTCTCATCAAAATTGATTGAATAAACCTTTGAGATGTTTTAATAACATTCGAATTGCATTTTGTTAAATTTCTTCCGTGTTGACATAATTTTGAACAATTATTCCACTCGCCCATGAAATTCTGGAATCAACATTAAATTTTGAATTTATCAAACGCTTCATATAATAGGTCAAATCACGCTCTACTGTTCTTTCTCTTTTGGTACTTTTGAGTATTTCTGACGACCAAAAGTTAAGCATTTTTTAATTATTCGATAGACTAATCTTAAAATGAAGAAAAGTATCAAAATGACAATCACAATTATAAAGATGATGATAGCGATAACATCCAGATTGTTATACTGTACAAAGTTGAGAAGTCGTCCTCTAGATCTGATAGATTCTAGTGGTCCAAATTCGACGGCAAAGTTACAGTACTTCAACACAACTTCTCTTGGTGAATTCGGTTGGTTTTTGAGAATTTTTGCAAGTTTTGTAGCGTTTTGAATATAGCTGAAACATTTTTGGGTTCATTTCAAATTATGGATCCTTGGTTCACTTAGAACTGTCTGGATGGCATTTTTTATTTCGACATAGTTTCCGAGTTTTGATTTATCTAATTGAAGTGCTCCTCCATGTCTAGTGAGCATATGAGCATTTCTATGTTGATCACCATAAAGGGAGATAACAAGTGCTGGTTTGCCGGAATATGCCACTTCCATAACACTTCCCAATCCACCATGAGTTATGAATAGTTTCAATCTCTCATCGGATAATAGATCAGTTTGAGGCATCCATGTAGTCAATATCACATTTGGCAAATGATCAACAATTGGATCATTTTCGATCTCATATTTCCAAATGAAAGTCACATCTGGGAAGGATTTGAACACTTCCAGAATTGCATGTTTGTATGAGTCTGGCATTTCAGAAGAAAAAGAATGAGAACCAAATGAGACGAGGATTGTGGATTTCCGAAGATTCAAAATATCATCCCATTTTTTATCTAGTTTCGCTCCTTGGATCACTTGTATTCCTCCGATGAATACTGATTTTGGTGATACTGGACAAGGATAGTCTAGATACGGATTCGAATTTAACATATTGAAAGCGATGTTATCGATATGATCAAACCATGTTTTCGTAGAATATATCGCTGTGAGCTCAGCTGAATATCGATATCTAGCAAAGCCGAAAGCGAATAAATATCCCATTAGGCTCTTGGCTCTTCCAATAATTGACATTTCATCATTATCAGGTGAGAAAATACCAGGATAATAGCTTGTTGAAGAGGGTTCTCCAAAGGCGTATTTGACTGCATCTTGGCGAGACATTGAATCAGCAGCTATCACTGTTGCGATGCCGAGTTTATCGAAGAGAGCTGGAAGAAGATTTTGTGAAAGATGTAACTCGGAAAACGTGCGACAAATGTTTGTCCTAAGTCGGAATATGTTTTTCACCAATAAAATCAGTTTAAAAAGTCTCTCAAAACCTTTAATTGGTCCAGTTATCTAAAAATTTATTTGAAAAATGACCTTTTCCGCAAAAAAGTGAAGTGGCCGAACTCGTCGGTTTCTAGGCCACCGAGAAAAATTATTTTCATTTTTTTTTCGTAAGTTCGTTATTTTTCTCACAAAGGAGGTTCGCGAGCTCTCCGATTTCACTTTTTGTTAAAGTTTATACTGTTATAACATTTGACCTCTTGATAATGAAAATACACTTTCAACATGTCGGAATTTTTTAATGAAAAGTTATTCTGTCTATTCTGAATTTCTATCCCAAGAAAAGATTTTTATTCTATCTGACGAATAAGAACAGAAAAATTTAAATAAAAAATAAAACCGATGACTCTTCATCTTTTTTCACAAAAGTTACCAGCGGATAAAAATTATATCATGATAATCAGGAGATTGAACCCTATAAAAGTTCAAATTAATGGGGCTATTCAGAAAAATTTCTCCGCTTTTCTCAACGCTGAGAAAAGCGGAGAAAGGCGGAGAAAAACAACCCAGAAACCGCGAAAATATTGGCGGAGAAATGTATTTCACCTCCTAGATCGTTGCGAGACCANAACAACCCAGAAACCGCGAAAATATTGGCGGAGAAATGTATTTCACCTCCTAGATCGTTGCGAGACCAATCGCACTAAATCGACGCGCCTTTAAGTGAATTTATTTAGAAAAATTTTTTTTTTTGGAAATTTGAGATGCAGAAACAAAATAATCAGTATTCCAGATGTCTAGTGAGATTAATGAGACACAAAAAAAAGAAGAAGAAAGTTTATAGCTCTTGTAACCATTTTGAATCAAGAAAAAAAAACAAAAATAAATTCACTTAAAGGCGCGTCGATTTTGTGCGATTGGTCTCGCAACGATCTAGGAGGTGAAATACATTTCTCCGCCAATATTTTCGCGGTTTCTGGGTTGTTTTTCTCCGCCTTTCTCCGCTTTTCTCAGCGTTGAGAAAAGCGGAGAAATTTTTCTGAATAGCCCCATAACAAAAAAACGGAACAGCGGTTGCTTTTTTTCGAAAATATTCAAATCGAACTAATGATGCTTACCTAAACCACATATATATGCTGATTCAGAGATTGCTAAATCGAACTTCTCCTCTCGTAATTTCTCAATTATATCTGATTGTTGCATAATGTATTCACATTGATAACTTGCTGCTTGCGTGAAGTTTTTCAGTATTGGCAGGAGCACAGATGTATCCGACACATTGTTCCACACTTTCTTTCTCATTATGTCATCAGCCTCGCTGTATTTCAATATTTCTTGAGCTCGTGAATCTTGAGCTATTCGGATTATATTTTTAATTTTTTTTCGATCCAACAAGATTTGCTTTACTTTCCATGTATATTGGAATCAATAGTGTCTGAATTTTTTGAAGTTTCAAGTATTAATCTTAATATTTACCACATCATTTCCGGCATCCAGTAAAATATCAGAAATTTTTCCCAGAAAATTTGAATGACTTGCTCCGAAGGCTGGACTGAATACTAGAACCTTGTATGTTTCGCATGAGTTCAATAGTAATCCTAGCAATATGCAAAAACTTTTCATTTCCAATATTTACTCATCTTATCTTATGTAAAGTTATAACTGAATTTTTTTCGTGCAACATTTCGTCGCTGTGTTTACACTTTGTATGAAATGTTTTCATTTATCATTCGAGCTTTTTCCTGATATTCAGCTCATTCGGAATCTACAAAACAATAACAGAAATCGAGAAGACTCGGTTACCACAGAAAAGTTTAAATTTCTTCATTGTTCGGTAGAGCGAATTTTCCCTACAGGATAATCGTTGCCAGTTATTACATGCGTTTTTTGAAAACCTGTCTAAAGATATTTCAAAATGTTTCACCAATTGATGAAAATATATTTTCTCAATTCAAAACTAAAGATATAGACGAAAACCCCACGATAAACCGTAGTCGTTCAACTTGGATGAAATAAATAAATTTTGAATTACCTCCCTGTTCACTAGAGCGCACTTTCTCAACTGAGAAGAAACATAATAGAATTTTGCAGCCTTTCGATTTGGAATTTTTTATTTTTTCGTGAGAAAAGGTCATTTTTTCCCTATTATGGTTTTTGATTTGTTGATGATAGATAGACCCATTTGTTATAAAAATTTGATAATTCACCAAAACAGAAGTCTGGGTCAGAAATCTGTGTTTATTAATTTTAGTTTTTTTCATAAGTTTTTCGTGGAAGCTTTTTTGAAAATACAACTCTTGTCATTGAATTTATTTTCTTTAAATGTTCTACAAATGTTTTATCTGTTTTTTTCTCAGATGGATAATTTGCCTGATATCAAAAGAAGATTGAAAGTGAGGAACTTGGTGGTGCAAGCAGAAGCTTTTCAGCGACTGATCCAATTATTAAACCACAAAGAAGCTCTCAA
Organism: Caenorhabditis sp. 38 MB-2015; assembly: GCA_900536415.3. Lineage (NCBI taxonomy): Eukaryota > Metazoa > Nematoda > Chromadorea > Rhabditida > Rhabditidae > Caenorhabditis > Caenorhabditis quiockensis. Next base: position 57,582 of record LR552108.1, on the reverse strand, counting down.
TTTATTCTTCGATTTCATTTTCGAAACATCAATAATATCAGAGGATTGGATACTTCGAATTCTACACGATTTGGTGACACAGAATGTTCTCAAAGAAAATCAAATATGGGATGAATCCATCATGAGGGCTACTGAAAAGACCAGAAAATCCGACTTTTTCCATGTTGGAGTTGTCGATATTTGTAAACCAAAGTATAGAGATTTCCTGAAGTATATGCAACGACTACAATGCTCGTCAAAACGAATATTTGGCAATGAAGAAGTGGAGAAGAAGTTTCCGAAGTATTCGAAACTTGCAACACTGAGCGGAAAAGACTTCAAAGAAAAAAGAAAAAGGAGTCTTGATATTTTGAAGAATTGCGAAAAATCTCAATTAGTTTCTGATAATTTGGAGTACTTGGATGAATTCGAGATTCTTGAACTTCTTCAAAGCCGTCCGGAACTTGTGAGAAATCCAAATTTCACTAAAAAATTGACGAATCTCTACCTCCCTGCTCTTCTGGAAATTGTGCAATCAAAGTTGTTCAACCCAGATGATTTGGAACTTTACAAAAAATCAATAATTGCATGCCAACAGAGTTTACGGAATTTCGAACATCCTGAAGAATTCTCTCAATTTCTCGCCAGGTTTCCAAAGGAGAGAGAAGATTCGAGAAACTTATGGGTGCTTCTAGCAAACTTGTCGACAAACCCGGAAGTCGTGTCGAAACGCATTTTGGAATTGATTGAAGTTCAGAAAGACTCGGCATATACAGTTATCATCTATTTCATTTCATTATTTGGTAAACCATATTTCAAAATTGAACGGAAATTGGTTGTCGAAGTTTTCGCTGGATTAGCTGTTGATTTAGTGAGTTTAACATACATTCAAATGAAATTGAGAATTTTTAGATTTCAGAATTCGTTAGAGCCTGTGATCCGGTTCCTTTGTGCAGTTTCTCAAATGCAAATACCTGAAAAAGCGGAAATATTCAAAAATATGACAAAATTGATGCGAAAATACCCAAAGTGTTATGATTTCGTGGTCCCGCTATGTCGAAACTTTGACAAAAATCATGAAAGTATGGAAGTTTTCAGAGCAAAACTAGAATTGGCCAAAGAGTGTTGTATTTCGAAGTAAGTTATCAAAACAAAAAATAGAATCAAATAAAACTGCAACTTTTTCAGTGATAATTGTGATGAAATTCTGTCGACGTTATCGAAGTTGTTGAAAGATGAAGATGTTCGTTTGGCCTGTACAATTGATGTAGTTTCTGAACTTTGTGCTAATAATGTAAGTTTTCTTTTTGAAAGCTTTGAAAAATTGAAAATTTCAGGTTCTAGAGCTCAAAGCGACACGAAAACAGTTGATGAAAAAACTTGGTTCTTGCACGGAAGTTGTTACTCTGGCGTACTGCAGGCTTCTAGCAATTGGAGCGATTCCGGATAAAGAGGAGACAGAAGAAAATAACCTTGAACTCCGTTTGGAAATAATTGCGGAATTGTTGGAATTTAGTAAATCGACAAACTCCAAAATCGTCTCTGAAGCTTGGCAATCTCTCCAGAAGTACGATCTTCAAGAAATTCCGAAGTTCGAATTCCCAAGAAATCTATCATCCCCACAAGTTCTGAAACCATGGCTCCAAATTGAGCTTGACGCATTTCCACGACCATTTTTCGCCGAAAATTGGGAAGTTTTGGGAGAATTTTCGAGTTTAGATTTATGGGTGGCCGAAATTTCGCGGTTGAATGTTGAATGGTTCGCTGAGAACACCGTGTCGATGATCCCAATAGTAATGGAATTAACAAAAACTGGCGATAAGTTGTCTATTGGGATGAAGTATTTCAAACTTTGTTTGACAAAGGTTTGTCATTTCCGAAAAATTAAAGCTTTATAATGACTACATCAAAGATTAGAAACAAACAATTATTGTTCATTTCGTTTTTCTGTTCCTTTCGCTTCGAGACATTTTGATCTACAAGTGTCTGATTCTCTCAGTTTCACTCACTGTTTCGTCTAATAGATCAAAAAAGTCTTCTTGTGAGAGGAATAGAAAATCAGAATAGGCAATATGAATGAATTTTCAACCATATGTCAAGTATTTGACCGGAAAAGTAAGCTAAAAAAATTCTGTTTTTAAGTCCTTGTTGGGCTGATTTTTTTGGCTGGTTCGTTTCGCGTAACTCTTGCCCCTAACGTCTCTTAAAGGCGGGCTGCGAAATATTCAAAAACTATGGTTTGCAAAATTGCGGTTGCAATAGAGCACACATGCAACACAAACAACAATTTTTGGTTTGTCTGTTTGGCACTTTCGTAGTAAAATTTTCAAATGTTTTTGCTTAACATGACTATTGTGACATGAAAATGAATCTTCCTTTTAGTGCAGCATGAATTTATCCCGCAGTCCACTTTTAAAAGTTCGAAATTTTTCATTTTCCAGATCTCTCCAGTTCATTCAACAGAAGATGTAGCAACCCGCCAACTTTCATGGAAACTCTGTGTTTCGTCCATATTCTCCGAAATGTTCGAAAGATCCCAAAACCTCATCCAGTAAGTTTGTTAACTTTTATTGATTTTTCATTTATCTCTCTTTAGGTCGCGCAACGATATTTGTATGATTTTATCGAATTTCACTTTTGAAAGACATGATTCTTCGGATATTTTGATGATTATTGTTGCTATTTCTGAAGCTTTCGAGGAGAATTTGAGAATTTCTGGAAAATTGGAATGTCGAAAAGATCAAGAAGATTGGATGAGAAAAGTTTGGAATTGGATAGAAAACGAAGATCAGGAGAGTATGGTATTTAAAAGTCCATTAAAGTCCCAAGATTTCATCAAAGAGTACTGTAGAGATCGACTTTTGAATCCAAACACTTCGATCTGCACAACCTTCGCGGAATCTTCGACTTCAAATAGGAAAGAAATCGAGAAAGCTTGGAGTTCTGCAACAGACAAGAGAGAAATTTATGAAAAACTAGCTGAAAAATCGAGAAACGTTTGGAAAACTCGAAAATTTTTGGATCAAGAAAAACTGAGAGGTGGAATGTTCTTCGAAGTTCTTCAAAATCTGGAAACTGATGGAAAATGGCTCGATTGTTTCGTTGGATTGAAAAGAACCGATGGGAGACCACTGCCTCCTATAAATTGGCTGAAACTTGTTGAAAAATCGAATAATCGACTCGCTGTGATCCAATTAGCATGCCAGGAAAGATTACCGGAACCTATTATCAAACTCGAGATGAGTCTGGAAAGCTCGGAAATTCTGGAAATTTCGCAGTACAATTTATCATTCCTTCCAGTATCAGTCTCTCAAAATATTCTTGCGAAATATCTGGAAATGTCTGAAAATTGGGATTTATCAAATAATCGATACGATATGTGGAATATATTAACACAGAAAATCCCGAAAATCGAAAATTTTGCCGAGTTATTCGATCCTATTTTGATGAAAATCAACGAGAAACAGGGATTTGCTGGAAAAATATCAAGGAATTTCGATATTCTCGCTGAAAATAGAGATTTTGATAGGATATTCGGGAATTTGACTAATGGAAACTTCTTGCAAGTCTATATTGTTGCATTAGAATCAAATTTCGGAAAATTTGTTGATTTTTTGGTTTTTAAAAATTCGAAAATGGAAAAAACCACAGAGAATCAGGTATTTAGAATTACACAAAATCAACATGTTCATGAATTATTCCAGGAAAAACTGCTTTCATTGTTCTACGCATTTGTCATATCGAAATCTCCCAACAAATTTTTCATAAGAGATTTTTCTGAAAATCTGAAATTTGGACTCTTATTGAGTGAATTAGCGCATATATCGGGAGTTTTCAAGTTTTTCGTGGATGTTTTGGAGAATTCGGGTATCTCTGGGAACTGGAGAACATTCGCGAAAGATTTCTTGAACTATTGGATTCGAGAAGACTCGACGAAGCTCACCTTTGTTTCTGAAAATGTTATGGATTTTTTGTTGGAATAAAAATATTTATTAAAAACTTTCGGTTTTCACCTCATATAATTGGTTTTGTAAACCCTGCAATTTCTGTTCATCTTTTTTTTGTTTCTAATCTCGAAGAACTTTCAGATGTCAGTAGTTGATCAACATTTGAGCAATGATGTATTTTTACAAAAGTTGACTGGATTTTATAAGGACTCAAAGATTCGAGGCGCGAAGAGTGTCTATGTGACAATGAAGCCATGTAAGAATACTTTTCTATAATGTCAAACAAAAATTGTTAAATTTTCAGATGATGGCAGAACAAAGGCAGTTCCAAAAGGAGCCGAATTCAAGGATGGGGATGAAGTCAGTTGTTTGTTCAGAGCCAAGTGGGGAAGCCGAAAGATTGCCACCGAGGTAATTTTTTATTATAGTTTTTCATGTATTGATTTTTGAATGGGAATCACTTTAACCTCACAGAACAGTACAGAAACAGGAAAAATATTGTATTCTAAAACATTCAGTGAACAATTTTGCTAATGTTCATGTTTGTTTTTTTTTACTTTTGCGCTCAAAAGTTGAGTAAAGCCGAACGTTTCAATAAAAAAACCAAACAATATATATTTTCCACTAAAAATAATCCAGCAAAAAGATTGTCTTGGGCAAAATTGAACAAATAGTTTTTTTCTGCACAAAATTATCGAAAACACCATTCGTTTCCAGAGACGTTTTCAACCATGAATTCAACAAACAACCCAGTTTTTATTTGCTCAAAACAAAGAAAAAACACTATTAAATTCTTTCTGAAGTCTTTAACCAATATTTGAAAATAAAACAGCAGAAATTGTGTGACTTCAGGACAGCTGCTTTTGAAGATAATCATACACATGAAAATTATACTTTTCGAATTTTCAGGTGAAAGCCAAAGAGGTCAACAAGTTCCACACTCAATACGCTGCCATTCTCGCCGCCCAACTCGTCAACTTGGAAAAGCGAAAGAAGAACGCCGATGAGACCAAAAAAGGAGCCACAACTCAACAACAAAAAGCATGATTCTATTTATTTATATGCATTCTTTATAAAAATATATGTAATAATATTTATTGAAATGATTAATGATCATTATCACAGAGATGCAAATTGAAACGAAAAGCTCGGAAGAAATGTATAAGGAAGGGTGGGAAAAAGGGGATATTTATGCGACAAGATATGGGGCCGACCAGAATATTCCGACTGTTGAGGCGATTATGAAAATTGTGAACATGTATAGGCAAAGGCGATCGACGACCTGAAAGTGAGCATTTTTAAATAACTGAAAATTAACACCATTTCTATTCAGTTTGAGCAAAATTTAGATTCAAATTATGCGGATAGCGTCAACACATTTCACTAAAACGCAAAAAAAAATCCAATATGGTGTATATTTTCTTAAAAGCCTCTAAATTTTAAGAACTTTTTTGAGCTTCAGGCACTATAATTTTGGTCCTGATTTTAACAAGGACCCCTAAAACCTGCATTTTGCCTTACCATGGCAGCGAATTTCCAATTATTCGACGCCTGTTCCTCTTTATCACCTTCGATCATTCGTTTTGTCACAATTTTCAACTCGTGATATATTCGATGTAAAATGATTAAAGTTGCTTGTTGCGATGGATCAATTTGCGGATTATTGTTAGGAATCTGCAAAAAAATCGATTTTCTCTGGAACTTCTCTACATTAGTATAACTTACCATTGTATTGGGTAGCATAGCTCCACCATTGGGAATAATTGGGTTCATCATAATGTATTGATCGATTTTGCGATCTGCATCGAATGAATTACTCCTTGAGTGCTGACATTCATTGTCTTTCACATTCCGAATCAGAGATTCTGAATGTCTTTTTGGTTTTTGTGAAAAAAGTGGGGGAAGTGAGGCATATGTTAGATTCACTCCAGGTCGCTTCATTCTCAAAAACCAGGGAAGCCAGTGGAGCAAAATATTGCGAGTCTGAAAATGTTTACTTTCAATGTTCCTGATATTCTGTAAGTTACCCAGGTTCCCATTTCATGGGTGTCAGGAGTACGGTAATGGAGATTGAGCACATAGACAGTGAACACAGTTGAAGCTGTGACCACGATCATACAACACGTAAAGAATATACCCAAAAGTGGAACAGCTTCGGAAGTTGGCGGGGACATTTCAGAAACTATACTCAAAAAGAAACAGATTGACAGTAACACGGTGATTTCTGGAAAATAAGGGTTTTTTTGGAACCTTCGAAGGGGCACTGACGAAGTGTGATTTTTTCACCAGCATCGGGTGGAAGGGTGAAACCAAGAAGGGTCATTAGAGTGGTTAGAATGCATGGCATGATGAGATTGAAACCGTAGTAAAGAGTTCGCCGACGCATTATGAAGAAATAATGGACATCGTAGTATGGCTCGGGACAACAATCGTAGTAATGTTGGTTGCGTTTTGTGGAGACCACTGGAAAGGAGAATTTTTGAATAAAAAATGTTGATCCTATAAAGTTCAAAAGTTAATTTTTTTAAAACTATTCCAGATTTTTGTGACAAAATCAAAAAAGCAAAACAAACTTTATGAGTTTTTCTTCGTTAAAATTTAGTCGAAAAATTTAAATTCTCATCTTTCGGTGTATACATTAAGAATGAATAGTTTGTCCATAACTTTTTTGTTCTAAAACTTTTTTGAAATCAAAAAAAAAACGAACTTGCTAATAGAAAAATCTAAAAATTTTCAAGATAGTTTATCAAATTTCACGATCAATCAATAAAGTTTAAATTTCAGTAAAGCTTACATTCGATTATTGAAACGTTAAAATTTTGGTTCTCCTAATTAATTAAAAAATTATAAATTTTACACAAAGAATAAGGAATCAAAATACATTTTATAGTTTTGATATTAAAAATTAGAAAAAAATATGAGCCTGTTTGAAGAACATTTTTGAATTGTTCTCTTCTTCAAAGGAACGTTTTCTCTCCCTCACAAGGGACATGTTTAAGGTTAGACACTTAACTTTTGATGAAATTTTGCATATACACCAAATCGACCCTCCTGATCCCGATCCCGCATTCCGATTTTCCCATAGTTTCCTCAGAAGAAAGTTATGGGTATTTGAAATTTTCTTGTTTTCATTTATTTTCACCCGTTTTATTGAGTATTTTGACCTCAAACTTACACCAATCGATAGCTAATTTGATGCACAATCGATTCTCCACATTTTGAAACCCAAACAAAAATTTTATCCCACCCGAAACATCAAAAAACTGAAAACGGTCGCATGCCCTCCCCCCTTTTTCCCAGCCACACAAACAAACACACACACGCGTCTTTTTATTATTTTTTTTCGAAAATTACACACATTTTTTCGATTTTAGGCAATATGGTTTCAGCCGATATACTGTTTTCAGCTCTTATTCCATCTTTTTCGATGCAATAAAAGTGCACAGAGGTTTTCAAAAGTGCTGAAAAACTTAGTCTACATTATAAAATCAGTTTTTATAGCATATAAACAATAAAAAAACGCGACAAAAATGTCAAAAACAAGCATTTTCAGAGGCACATAACTTTTTTCTGAGGAGGCCCTGGGAAAATTAAACTACAGGATCGTGATCAGGAGGGTCGATTTGGTACATATGCACGTTTTCATCAAAAGTTAAGTGTCTAACCTTAAACATGTCCCTTGTCAATCTTTTTTTTCGTGTTTTCCGACCTCAACTCATTTGTAACTCAAAAACGTTGTCAAAATCTTGCAACAACAAAACATATGACCTTTGAACAAATCATCAGAGATAGAAGATTATGTTGCGAATTCGTTTTGTTTTTTGTACTTTGTGATAAAACTCACATGGAAGATCCCATTCTCCATTGACCATATATTCGGATCGATCAATTCCATCTTTCTCATCAGCTCTGAGATCCAATTTATACCCATCATAAGTCCATGATCCGAATTTGAAAAAGCAATGTTGTTGATCAAATGGGAACCATCGAATATCGATTTTACATGAGATTTTGAATATTCCTGGTGGAACCCATTGAACTCGTCCATCATGGTTTACAATCATATTGGTAGGGTAAGTAGAATCGAAATTTGTGTCCACGCTGAAAATGTTATTTCGGTGTTTGAGATCGTAATATTGTTGAAACCTGTTATATAGAAGAACATCGGGCTTCCATATTTTGCCAGCTGGAACTCGAACATCTGTGATGTTACCATATTCGGTTATATCCCATACTAGATTGTAGTCATGCCAATTCTGTTAAAGAACATAATTGAAGAGAATGGTTGGAGGGGGAGTGAAAAAACTCACGTAATCTAACCAAGCATTGATGAGGACCACTTGATTTTTCTCGTCGACGTCGATGATTTGTTGAAGAACGATCTGAAAATGGGAATTTTCGAAATAGTCCGTTTTGTGGACGATTTCAAGTGATTTGTTCAAGGTTTATTTGATTTTCTATAGTACATCATTTTTTTTGGTAGTTTAATGCTTATGTCAATTTAATGTGATAACGATTGTTGTGAATATAGAAAAAAAAAACTTATAATAGCAACCAGGGCTGCAGACGAACCATAAGCTGAAAAATCTACCTTTTTTTCAGAACTATAACTTCTGAATATACGCGAAACTGTTCTTTGGAAAAAAAAATCCTGTTTCAGAAGTAATTAAAAAGAATCAGTATCTGATTTTTGCCATTTTCGATGTTGGAATTCGTTGTAGTGACTCAAATATTTCAAATTTCAGATATTATTGGATCTCATTCTATTCTGAATATATCGAAATTTCCACGAAAGAAATTTTTTTCGCTTTTTCAAAAATGCGAAAAAATTGAATAAGGCTCCATCTCTGGCGTTTCTTATCAAACTTTTTATAGGGGCTATTTCTTGATTTATATGTTGGACCCATTCTGAAGTAACATGCATTTCTTCAGATTTTTCCTATATTATCATGGGCTCAGTTTTAATAGGATCGTTTCGCACATCTCGGAAATGGTTCCTGAAAAACCTTACCTTCAAATGCACCACAACTGGCTCAGAATGATTTGCCACCGGTCTCTCCAATACATTATAATTTCCCAATAATCTTTCATACAACGCCCTCTCGAAATGCGACCCGTTAACCACCAAATTATTGCAATAAAATAGACAAATAAACAGGAATAAAAATTTGAAAACCATTGAGTGGTCGCCTCGTCTCTTTTTCTCCTCAATAATACCGTCTTCTTTTCATTTGTCAATTGTTGGATCTGCGTGGAATGAATATGTTGCATATGGCGTATTACACCCAAAAATTGAGCACAAGAATGAAAGAAACAAATTTGTTGTGTGGTGCAGAAAGAAAAAAGGAGCAAAAAAAATGAGATTTTTTTGTTTCTCCAGAGATATGACACCGAACTTTTTTTTTGTTTATGGTGTTCTCATTTTTCTCCTCTGAATGGTCACTTTTGGAACCTACATTTCATTTCATGGGTAAATATATCTACTAAAATGTACAGAAACACATAAAACCACAGCAGATGGATAACATGTCAATTATCTGTCATGTTTTTGGAGAATGAGAACAAGAGCAAAAAAATTTCACTTTATTTTATGATATATGTGAGCACTTTTAAATATATCATGTCAGTTGTTGCGAGGATTCAGTTTCGGAAAAAATTGCAGAGTCTGACTAGAAAAAAAAAGAGTTGTAGTGTTTGAAACAACTACAAAAAACTGGATCACATTTATAGTTTGGGCCAACTGCGGGCTTTGGACCGAAGTCATATTCTGCCAATTTGGCCCGAAGGTTTCCCCGATTCAGGCCCGAACATCAACGTTTTCATTTTCTCAAAACTGATTCCTACTGAAAATCGGATAGGCCCAATTTGGATGCTCAGATTAAGTTTTTTATTTAGGCCCGGGTTCTTACATCAGAATATTTAAATTAGCTGGGTCGATTAAGAATCGGATCTGATCTTAGGCCTTTTTTTAGTGAAAAATGGTCCACTTTTCAAAAATTGAGAACCTAAACCTATACAGAAGACCACCAATTCACGAAAAAAATCACGTTTCATTTTCATTAGCAAAATCATAAAATTATGAATTCGAAAAAGTCGCTTTCCGGAACCACCCAGACTAGACTAAAATCAAATAAAAGTACTATTTAGTTATTAGTTGGCAAATGTTATGAAAATATTGGCGAAATCTGAGATAGTTGTGTGTTCCGGAGTGGCCTCAACTCAATTGACTTCAAAAAAGAATGAAATTCTGAACTAGATCTTTGAAGGTCCAATAACCTGCAACAGTTTAAAGATGGAGTAAAGGAAGTTGGTGGGTTCTTTGGAAATAAAAGATCACTTTTTTTTTAGGTAATACCCTCGAGAGATTTTTCGCCAAATAATCTAGTTTTCTTTTAAGAGCATCATGACAACTCCCTTTATCTCACTTTCAAGAATCATAGTTGATTAGAAAATTACACTGATAAGCCAAAAAATTGGATATACGGTTCAATTTTGAGATACATTATAACTTGAAAAGTAAATTTGTTACCTTTGAGTACAGCTTTTGAATTTTTTTGGGTTTCGGTTCGTTATATACATTTAGATATCAGAAGAATTGGTTCAGAAAAAAATATATGTTATACGTTTCAATATTGAAAGGAATTGTCATGTTTCGGATGAGAAATTAGTAGTTTTCCGAAATAGAAAAGAAAAATTGAGAATAGTACAAAATATCTGTTTACGAATAGCTAACTTCTCGATTCAAAACTATTGTTTTTGTGTGAAAAATAGGGACCTGATCCGGATTTCCAATTTGGGTGGGACCGTAAGAGATTTTCTGCCCATTAGGGAGCTATTCTATTTCAAACCAGACACACATAAATAAGTAATGTTCAGGAGTTCAAAAATTAAAATTTAAAAGTTTGCAGATTTTTCTCAAACTGTTCTCACAGATCGATTTATAATTGTATTTCAGAACAGAATAAAAAATAAACACGGCGATTTAAAAAAAAAAAAAGGTCTTTGCTCGAAGTAAAACAGGCGACCGGTCATCTTATCAGTCAGCTGGCACAACATAAAACAACAAATCTTCTTCTTCATCTTCTCATTCTCCATTTCATTATGTTTTTTTTTTTGAAAATCCATTATTGGAGAATAAAAGCCTTTGAAAAGCAAAATAAAAAAAAAAGAAAATTTAAATGGGAGGGCACTAATCAAGTTGGGAAGGAGGGAGGGAAGACCTCTTTTACTTTAAAATTGGAGAAGAACAAGAAGTAGAAGAACGACCACACAATGAAATCTCTTACTTTAACCATTTATTTTGACGGTGAAGTAACAAAATATGATTGGGATTGGTTTTTTGAAAAAAAATTCTACGTTTCAGAAAATCTAAAAAATAAACTATGAATATGATCAGCTTTCGACATTTCAAGGGTTCAAGTTTGGTATCTATTTAGTAAAAGTCGGTTCGTGTACTTAAGATCCATTGAAAAAGTTTTCCACCTCGGGTCAGTTTCTAAAGTTTAGCACTCATAGTTATTTTTGAATTTTGAGTCTTTCATTAATCTTCAGAAAAAATGTTGGTTTACGTTTCAGGTATTTGATTGTTTATTATGAGTTTTAATTGCTATGTTCATTAATGGCCACGAATTTTATTTTACACAAAAATTCTAAATTGGATATTCAAACATGAGTTTTTTTTTCAGTTTCTGGCCCAGTTTATATCTATAGATTTTTTAAGAACTTACAAGGCGGTTTCGGTAATTGAGATCGTAAAAACCTTTTGGCTCCGTTTTCTAGGATATTTTTCGTTTTAAAAAGTTAGGCTATTTTGAGCGCTTCTGAGAAAAAATGTTTTCTGAACCCTAAAGTTTAATCAAATTTTTAAAAACGCATGAAGTTCAAAACTCGAAAAGTCACAATTTAGGAAGAATCTGGATGTGGATCTTTCCGATAGAACACAATTCAGAAATTGGTCCAGGCTCGCTGTTTTGATAATTCTTGGTTCAAATATATTTTAAAATATTCAAGTGTATCATTCTTTTCATAAAAAAACCAATTTGAAAAAATATCAGAAAACGTTTAGTAGTTTCCAGTTCAACTTCAAAATCAGATTTTGGGCCCGACACAACTGGACCAGATTTTTTCAGATGTTATATTATAGAGTTTTTTGTTGTTGAAGAATTGAACTTCTAGGCTCGATTTTCATAGGTATTGGCACTATTCAAGAAAGCAAGATATCATACGTTTCAATGAATGAGTATAATATTTGACTTCGAGAAATTATCATTTTTTTCTATCAATAATTCAATGTTTTGTGAGGTGAAAAAAAAACGATTGGGAGAAGAAAAAACTAAGTTTTTCATTCTAGTAAAAAATCTACATTCAAACACCGATTTTTTGAAATTAGGATAATAGACTTCGGAACGTGGTATTCCTCACTGGCTTCGAACAGTATTTGAAATGGAATTAGGCTAAATTTTATTTTAAGGGACACTCAAAATTGGGTTCGGTCCCGCAACAAGAAAAACTATACAAAAAGTTTCAATTAATGTATGAACCTGTCATCAAAAAACATAACATCTGGATAATAAAAATATAATGTCACGATAATAATGAGCAAAGAAGAAGAATAAGAAGAAGAAGCTATAAAACTCATCAGTTATTTTTCAGCAAAAATATGAAATAAAAAAGTTGAACGTTCAAAATGATCTATCAAAGATACTTCTCAACAAAAAAAGTGTGAAAGAAATACCTAAAATCTCTGCTTTTTCTCATTTCTTTTCTACCACTGGTCTGGCCAGAAAATAACAAAAGATTGATGAGGTAAATTGTGATGATTTTTGGTGATTTATTGGTCCATTTTGACGAGAAAAAAAATAGAAATCTGTTTCCGAAAACAAGACAAAAGTTGAAGACAAAAAAAAATGAAATTGAAGAAAAGCACTTAGGAAGAAGATGGCAAAAAAAGAGTTTCGTCTGTGGGAAAAACACGGATTTGTTTTGTGTTTTAGAAATTTCGTCCAAAAAAGTTGGCTTAATATTATTGCTTCATTTTGTCACGGACGGAAATGATCTTCGGCGGAAAGAAGTACGATTTTTTTTATTAAAAAATAAAATAAAACATTGTCCGTGAGAAATAAACACATCAAACATCGTGATGAGATATCTTTGAGAGATACGTGTGTTCCTATAATCAAAATACGGTCGAGATTTTTGAACTTTTCGACAAATTCAATTTCGTAAAATAAAAGAAACATTTTGATACACTTTTCAAGCACATCATAGAACCTAATAAAAGTGTCGTAAAAAGCTGAAGAATTTTTTTCTTTACTTCACCCGTGTTATTTTCATGTTTGCTTAACCTTGTATTGGCAGCCACGAATAATTAATGAGTCCAACGACACTCCGGCGGCTAGAGAATAGATCAGGAAAACAATATATATCTATATACATACATATATATTCTCTGTGCTTTCGAAAAAATAATAAATCATGAAAATTTGGCGGCGGCGGCGGAAGAAATTAGATTGGCGCCACCAGGAAATCTTCTATTAACCAGCGCCACCAACAAACAAACAAAGTGATGGTCATTAAAAAATTTCACAGCTCATAAAAATGGTCGGAAGATGGATTTAGTGTGTGAAAATGGGACGAATAGATTTGGACGAATGATAAGTTGGTTAAAAACAACGAGATTTTCTGGAATGTATAGGGGAAATGTACGCATAGACAAGAGTTTGTGAGAGGAATTTGAGATGGTGTCGAATTTTGAGATTTTCGAGCGTTCGAAAGTCGAAAGATAGGTTCCTGTGGTTACTGTAGTGTTCATTTTAAGACCCAAATTTTATGCAACAAAGCGGATGATGGAACTGTTGGCCCCTTTTTGATCATAAAGATACTATGAGATTACTGTACTTTCAGATATGTTTCGACCAAGATCGTTGAAACAGGCTTGAAGGCCTGAAATCGGCACAAGACCTGAAAAAGGCTCCAAGACCTGGAACAGGCTCAAAGATCTAGGAAAGACCCTAATCCTAAAAAAAGACTGGTACCCCTTAAGCAGGCCAGTAGACCTGAAACAGCTAGAAAAGGCCCACAGGCCTGAATTGTCCTATTTTAGGGCTCAACTTTAACAGTACCTATCTACAGGTTTCCTTTTAGGTTTAAATGGCCCGATTCAGTCATAACAATTCGTTCTCAGGAACTATTTTTTTTTACTAACTGGTTTCGATTGTGCTACCCCTCCCCTCACCGCCAATCCCTCCTCAAAAACAACAAAAACATCATGGGACCATCAATCTCCTTGTGTTTCTCTTATACCAATTGAAAACGATAATGTTGTGTACTTCTGACCTTCTTCGACAATAACAACAAGTTCAAATCTCAGAGATTACTGTACTTTTCATTTTAAGCAAACAAGTATGGAGCACGTAATGATATGACAATCGAAGTGATTATAATTAGAAAACTAAAAGAAATCAAGCATATTCGATCAACAACAATTGCAGCAAATCGCCACTCCAATGCGACCATCGAGTCTTCGTTCTTATCATCATCATGTTCTCGAATCATTCGAACATGGTCATAGATCTTTTGTAGAACTCGCAATCGATCAGTCGTTGATTGTGGATCTTTTTTATCTTGTCGAACTTGATAAATTAAATCATCAAAGTTCTCTTTCAACATAATGCCCATTGTATGAATTTGATTTATAGTGCCGTCCGTCTGAAAAAATCAATGATGCTTTGAAGTTTAGGGATATAAGATCTCACATATTCGAAGGCTGTCCTGGCCACTGATTCTCTCCTTTTCCTCTCATCCCAACTATGTTTCAATGTCTTCAAGTTGTTTTCTCTATCTGGCATTTGCATTCGAAGCAGCCAAGGAGCCCATTCAAGAAGTATGAATCTCATCTAAAAAGCTTTGAATGAAAATTTAAACTAAAAAGGGAGCTTACCCAAAATCCCATTCTCTCATGAACCTGATGATTTCGAAAATGAAAACTCTGCACATAAACTGTGAAACTAGTGGCCAACACAGAGATGGCGTTACACGAATGGAAGAATACGCCGAGAAGCGGGACGGCTTCCGATGTTTGAGGTGTTAGCTCACTCATAATTGTTAGGAAAATGCAAATGGCAAGGGATACTGAGATCTAGAAGATGATAGGTAGATGAGAGAGGTCTGAGCTGGAGGAGAGAAGGTAACCTACCTGTAGGCCTACTTTTTCGCAGGTTTCTGGGCTGACTGTGAATCCCAAAACGACGAGAACCATGGTTAAGATAACTGGGGAGATCAGGTTGAAAGCATAGTATCTGAAAAATAATACTTGAGAAAGAGAGAGAGGGTTAGGGATCCAAGTGTTCAAGTTCGCTCTTCTGATAATGGTTACCTCTATCATTTGATATAATTTTTTGTGCTGAACAACGTTCCGTTTCTGATTATTGCTGAGCTCTGTTAGGAAAGCTCAAAATTGAGTTCAAAATTTGTAAGTTAGGAAAATATATTAACGAAAGCTTGATGAAAATCTCGATTTTCAACTTTCAGTTCGAATCAGCATCGAAAACTCTATTGGCTGATACATGTTTCTTTTCCGTCAAAATCAGTTAACACCTTTAAGTCATTCTTTATCTATAATCGTATCATTCTTTGAAATTTCTGTGAATCTTATATATAATCATTGAAACGTATAATGTCTTGCCTTCAGACTTCGGTTTTCAGTAGATATAAATTTTTTGTTTGAAACTCTTGGCTGAAAATGGAAAACCAATTATATAGAATTAATTTTGGCAAAAAAAGAAAACCCACAAATTGTCAAACTTTAAATCAAAATCTGTTTTCTGTCTAGTTTCTTAATCAAGCCCATTTGAAAATGAATCGAGCCTATAAATTATTCCGAAAAGGGTAAAAATAGTTCGTTATTGGACATCATCTAGATCAAATGTGCCCTGAAATCGATTTAAGAATTGGAACTTCAGGTTCAAACCTATCTGGTTCGGAAAGCGAGATATTGTACGTTTCGATGATTGAATATGAGTTTTACTAAAATTTTAAAATGTGTTATTTGATTCTATCGAGATGTTTTTATGTTAGTGAACAAGAAATGAAGAAAAAACCTTAAACATTTATGTTTTAGAAGGCTAAAGTAAACCTGATCTTACCCCATACGCAGTGAAAGTTGAAATTCCACTCTCCCTCTCTCAACCCTATATATATCCTTTTCAAATACTCACAATGTTCTTCTCCTTAAATGTATTGTAAATGTGATATACTCATAAGTAGTTCCGACATATTCTTTGCTGACAATCTCCGTTTTATTTGA
This sequence comes from Caenorhabditis sp. 38 MB-2015, assembly GCA_900536415.3. Classification (NCBI taxonomy): domain Eukaryota; kingdom Metazoa; phylum Nematoda; class Chromadorea; order Rhabditida; family Rhabditidae; genus Caenorhabditis; species Caenorhabditis quiockensis. The sequence goes on along the minus strand of LR552108.1, from coordinate 41,352 downwards.
TAATATAATCCATTCTCCATTTTCAATGAATTCCGAGAAATCGAATGCTCCTTGTGCCAATTTAATCTTATCCTGTGAATAGGTCCATGACCCGAATTTGAAGAAACAAATCTGTTCGTCGAATGGGAACCAATAAATGTCAAGTTTACACGATACTTTGAATATTCCCGGTGGCATCCACGTCATCAACCCGTTGTAGGAATTAACTATGTTGACTTTGTAAGTAGAATCGAATGCAGAGTCAACGCTGGAAAATATATAGATTTAGGATATATTAAGGAAATAAAAAAAGAGTACATACCTATTGTAGAGTAGTACATCTGGTGTCCAGAGAGCGTCTGGAGGATGGCGGAGATCTGTGACGTTTTCATATCGAGTCGGCTCCCATCGAAGGTTTTCGTCGGTCCAAGAGAATTTGAGCCAGGCGTTGACTTCGAGTTGCTCCTCTTTTTCAGACTGGAAAAAGTTTCAGATTGCGAGTTGTAAGTTCCGTCTATGTCGGGCTCAGAAAACGCTTTCTCTAGACATTGGGAGCTCTTTTTTAAGCCTAGTTTATTCCGTTTTGGGGTTTCCTCAGACTCATAATCTAGCGTTTCTTAAATCAAAATCAAGTTAAACTTTTTTAGGTCTGCCTAATTTTTTTGAACCCGTTCAGATTTTAAGGTTGGCTAAGTTTTTAAGGCCGATTTAATACTCTTCATGTCCGAATTTCTTTTTTAGACCTGCGATTTTCCGGACTTCGAACTTTCTACGTAGGGCTCGGACCTTTTTTAGACAGCTTGACGTCTCTCAGGCTTGTTTGGGCCTAGCTCATTTTCATCCAGGCCTGATTTCCAGGCCTGATTCTTCAGGTCTTTTCGGCGTCTCTCTGCTTGATAAAAACTTTTCAGCTCATTCTTTGAGATCTTCAAAACTTACCAGATCAATAATCTGCTGAAACACAACTCCCAAACTAACAACCACCGGCTTCGATGTATCTAAAGTAGGCCGTTCTTCAATCACATATCCCGACATCAAATCATTGATTAATTTACTTTCGGCCGCCGAGCAATTAACATGATATAAATATGAACAATATACAATGAAAAGTAATAACATATCTGAAATAATGATGTTTTTCTAAGCAAAAAAAGACGGACAGATATATGATATAGGAACATGTGTTGTTTGAGAGAGAGAGAGAGCTAATAAACTTCAGTCAAAGAAGAACAAAATATGTTTCAAGGGTTCTAAAAAGTTTCAACCTATTCCAAAAGAAGAAGTGTGAAGCGACACCTACTAAAACAAAAAAAAAAACGTATGATCGAATTACATTTGTTTTCTTTTTCTCTGTTCTGTCTCTCTTCACCCTAGCCTCCAAAAATTGAAGAAAATCATAAAAGTGTGGGAAAAAATGGGATGAGCAAAAAAGACGAATTGACAATTCTCGAGGGGTAGCACCACTATCTTCTCTAAATAGGTTCTTTTTTGGGAAGCTTGTTCTTCTAATAGTTGAAGACAAATGGATTTGAAATGAGGTTTGGAGGAGAGAACAAAAAAAGAAGGATTGATGAATGAAAAAAGGGGATTTTGAGGGAATCAGAAATTGGCTGACATGTACTTTTGAAGTTTTGAACGTGGATTCAGGAGAATAGATATTTGTTTGTTTTCCTAATTTTAATTGTTGCATATCTCTTTGCATTAAATTTTTAGTTAAGGCGGAAATGACATTTCGCTTTTCTCAAATACACTGCTGGAATACAAATCCTAAAAAAGTTCAAAAATGATGTCAAGAAAAGTATGAAAAATTATAAAATTTAGTCTAACAGGGAAATCACATAATATATCATTTTATACCGTTTTCGATTCTTGATCAAGATTCTGCATTTTTAAATCAAAATTATTGTCAAAGCTAAAAATCACGATTGAAAAATTCCTTTCTAGCGTTTTGGTCGGATTCTTGAGATAAATGAATGTTTTTAGCGTATTCCCTTTTTTTTCAAAATCAAATAAATAAAAAAAATTTATTCAAATTCTCAAAGAAAACTGTGAGCTAACTTTTCAGCATTCTGCGTGGAGCTCAGCAAAATTATATACCGAATGTAGATCAGTTACAAAATCTCTATCGTCTCAGGTCTATTTCAAAAATTTGTTAACACCTGTGCGTGATTTTTTCTTGTTAAAATCCAGGTTTTTGACTTTTCGATCTCAATTCTGATATCAAATTACACCGAAAATGTTCTTCACGACAAACGAAAATCAAAATTCTTGACCAGTTTAGGTAAGATGTCCTTTTTATTTCTCTGTGTTATTTCGGGGTTCAGGAACATCAAAGACGAAATCATTAAACGTTCCACTTGAAAAAATCAGATACCCTTTAAAATACGTTTCAAAATGATGTTTTATTGTTTCACCAACAAGCTCTCTGATAAATCGGATATTCTCAAATCTATAATATAACCAACTATAATTCAAAATACAATTTCAAAAAGCTGTGATTTTTATTGGCGGAAAATATACCGTTTGAATTACTTATAAACTCGAGGATCTGGTTTTCCTAGTTTCTTATACTACGAAATCTGAGCAGCCCTATTGATACTCACCGTTCTGTTTTGTTTTAATTTTTTTTCCTGATATCAAGACAAAATGATCTTCCTCTTATTTGATTTTTGAGAATCATAAATTCATAAGAAAACGAAATGAATCCATTTCAGACACTTAACTTCATCAAACGCTCTGTTTTTTTTTTCATTCGGAGAAGTTGCAAATAATGACTGTTGTTCTTTTTGGATTTTTTCGGTAGAAAAAACAAACTACACAAAATACGTTTCAAAATTATATTTTGTTGTTTGAAACTACAAATCTCGTGATCATGCCAACTTTTCATATACTTTTTATAATTTTTTTGATTCCCATAAATCTTCGCTGATTCGGACAAATACCACCCACCCTCTCGCCACCAACAACTACAGTAGCTTCACCATGCCACTTCAAAATGTGACTTCTTGAATGTTTCCGATTTCCTGAAACGTGACCTTCAACACTACCTATATCGATACTCACAGGGCTTATTTGCTACGGATGAGAACTTCGTCCTGTTTTCAATGTCAGAAAAAAAAACTACGAACACAATTTACGGATATCGAGTTTCTTGAAATTACCCCAGTATATTATTTATTAATTTTGTCTTTGTCATGACTTATATACAAATACATCTCAATTTCCTCAAAATTATTATAAACGACACTGTGGACCAACAATTTTGTCGCGCAATTCGTTTCCAGTTGGACTTAGCAGGACATTCTGGAAAAGCCAAACTCTGAGTTAGCTATTTTAGTTCTAAGATACTTACCGACTCAGCGATAGTCTTCAATTGGTCGACATCTGGTGGAGCCAATTTATCGTCCAACCCAACTCCGATAATCTGAATTCCTTGACTTCTTGCCATTTTTGCAGCTTCTTTCGGGTTGTCTTGGGAGTATCCATCAGTGAAAATCACTAAAATCTTCTTGGATCCTTTTCTTGTTGGATGAGCCTTTGATGCGAATTCTCTGACTGCATACCGAATTGCAATGGCAGTTTTCGTAGTTCCTGCATTTCTCCACATTCGTTGCATCGCTTCGATCAATGGTTTCTTCTCATATATCTGGTCGAGATAGACATCTGTTCTAGTCCGCCCTGGCCCGGAATATCCAATAAGACCCGCATGAATTGCAAACTTTGAAATTGGCATCTGATTGATTGTGGATGATATAAGTTGGAGGTACTTGTCAGTTTTATCACCGGTTCCTTTCGATAAATCAATCATGAAATAAACATCAATGAGACATGCTGGTGGGATGAATGGTGTAGTTGTTGGTGGAGAAATGGTAGTTCGATGAGTCCGAACAACCGAAGATCTATGGGAGACAACTGGAGGCTTTCTGGAAAAACATTGATTAAATAATTAGGGAGTTTGTCGAGTAAGACTATAACATGTAATAGTGAAACGTATTTCGAGTGGTTTCTGGAAAAATAATCTCGAAGTCGAAAAAAGTTGAATGAAACGGTAGTTCGGTTTAATTTTTGTTTTCCAAATTCATTTTTTTCTAAAGTGGATTTGACCAATGAAAAATTAAAATTCCGAGTAGGGCAGAACCAATGTGGATTCAAAAATGGAGTCGGCTGAGTTTCTCTTTTGAAACCAATTATACTGAGTTTCACGGATCATTTTGGACCAGATCGGACTCGATGCAATTCAGGGAGTCCCAATTAATAGCCACTGTTTCGAAAAATCCGATGTCAACAATTTGAAAGTTTTCTTCTGAAAAGAGCCCAATCAGTAGTTGAAACTTCAAAAAGGAATAAACACTACTTTTAGAAAACTCGATTCAAATCAGCACTTTCAACAACAGTGATTTTAACAGTTAAGGTAAACATGAAACGTATTTCCCACGTGAACCCCTGACTATTTCTACAACTCACTCTGTCAACGTGAATTGCACACTTCTCGACCGAACTCGGAAATTTTTACCGCCCGCAAATTGGTCTTTCAACGATGGTGGTGGGGCTGATAATACTGTTGCCACTGTTGGTGATGGTGTTGAGCTGTGATGGTGTAGTTTGTGATTGGCCGTAACTTTGTGAAATGTGATGGAGCTGGGCTTCGGTGTACTCGAAGATTTCAACATAGGCTTTGAGGTTGTGGGTGTGACTTTTTTAGGTTTTGGTGGTGTCACCTTTGGTGAGGCTTTTGGTAAAGTTTTTGTCTTGGGTGTAGTTGCGGTCTTAGGTCGTCGTGTAGTTGTGATTTTGTGGTGCTTGGGAGTGGTTATAGACTTCAAAGCTGTTTTGAAGTTGGGTTTCGGGGTGGTCTGATGTCTGGATCTCAAAGTTGTTACCAATATTGGTCTAGATGTAGATCTAGTGGTACTGAACTGAGGTTTATGAGTGGTGAGATGTTTCTGAGCCACCCTGGATACAGTATTCATCCTGGAAATAGGTCTCGATGTTGTGATCGATTTTAGAGTTGTCCTGAATGTCGGTTTATGTGTTGTCTGGGGCTGATGACTGGCTCTAGTAGTTGTTCTGAAACTCGGCCGAGACGTTGTCGAAGTTCTAAATATCCATGGTTTAGAAGTGCTGCGAGTGACAATTTGGTTGAAGTTAGGTCGACTAGTCGATTTCGATATTACCCGTCTGTTCATAGTGGGCTTAGATGTTCTTGAAGTTTCAAACCGATTTGGACGAGATGTAGTGTGCCCTCCACCTTGGTTAGAACCGTGATTTGAAAAGTGCTTTGTGTTTTGAACTATATTGAAGTTCGGGCGAGACGAAGTTCTAGAATTGGATATTGGACCGCGATTTTGACCATTATTTGGACGAGAAGACGAATGTTCTTCAACATGGTTGGTGTTTTGGACCCGATTGAAAGTTGGTCGAGTTGAAGTTTCACCCCCGTTTTTGTTAGAACTTTTAACACGATTAGAAGGCCCGATATGATTAGTGGATGCGATATCAGGTACACGAGCTCGATTTAAACTTGGTCGAGAGGTTGTTTTGAGCACTTCAACCTGTTTGTTATGTGGTCTTGGACGATATCCACTCTGGTTAGTATTGAACACAGAAGTTCCAATTCGGTTTGGTCTAGATGTTGTAGATGGGAATCTGATACCTCCACCAGTGAATGGTCTTTGTGTTATTCGGACATTTCCATGACCGGGACGATTGCCGAAACCAAAATTGCCAGGACTAGAATTATTCGACCAAGGTCTTCTAGTGATTGTTAGCACCCTTTGTGGTGGTCTACCGAAAGGTCTTCGTTGTGCAGTGCTTGACCATATTGGTGTATTATTCCCACCAATATTGGGTGTCCATTTAGTGGCATAACCAATTGGTGGATGTGATGGTGCACGAGTTGTCAAACGATACCTTCGCCATGTTGGCGCAAATGTCGATGTCGCCAATCGCCGGAAATTGCGGGTCACAGTAAATTGTTTGTCATGGAGCAGCGTTTTTGTTGGGTTCAAAAATGTCAACTTTCTCACGAAAGGGTCTCGCGTGGAAGTGAATGGTCGAGAAGTTGTGGATGGAAGAGGTGCTCGACGAATTTCATTCTGCGAGCCAGAAAATTTCGATGATCCTGTGTTGAATGTCTTATTATGACCACAAGATACAAGTCGTTGAAACTCCGAAGTTTCTTCGATTCTGGAAAAAGAGTTTAGGTGAAAGTGGGTGAAGGAAAAAGAGAAAAGTACTTACTCTCTCTTTTTTGAGGTTCCAATTCGGAAAATGTGAAGAGCCGGAGCACGTGAGATCGACTTCCAGGTTGAGCTAAGAGTTTGGTTGACAGCAACTTCAGAGAAGAGCAAGATGATCAATGGTTGGAACGCTAAAAAATACATTGCCTTGAACTGATGAATGTTGTCACAAAAATGTTTACTACGATGGTTATTCAAATATGAAAGAGAAACTTCTGTATATTTCTGACACGTGGTATTTTTCCAAAATATTCAAAATCCAAAATTATAAGACGTCATCAAAAAGGGCACTGGACATTTTCAGAACTTTGCCTTCTGTTAGGTGTACCAGTGTTTCAAAAGATTTTCTCTTTTTTATAACTGAAAGGTAAATGAAATGATGTTTTAGATTGTAATGTGTTTCTGAAGCTTCTCTGCTTTATTTTATCTGTGACCCTGTTGTGATGTCAAAAATAAAAAAAGGTTGAATTGGTGTTTGAAACTGTGAAAATTATCTATGGATAATTAAGGTGTTTCAGGGTTATCAATGTCAGAATAAGTTTAAAGTTAGTTCAAAACAATGTGAAACTAAAATGAATGTGCCAATTATTTCCAACTAGCTAATGAAAAATGGAACCCTTTTAACTTCAAATAAAACTTGTCCAGATTAATATTTAGTAGTTGGTCTATTTTTATATGTGTGGTAATTCCTGGGAAAATTATTTGAACCAAACATGAAAAAATAGGAATCTACATATGTGAGGGGCCTGATTTTGGAAGATAAACCTTCCATCCCTGGAACTCACTTGGTGTTCTTCTGGCTACCTCCGACGTCGCTACTTCCAGAAACTTCTCATAATCTCCACTGACAGAACTCAACACGGATAGCAATTCATTGTTGTTCTAGAAACCTTTTTATTTTTTATTTTCTGAAATTTCTTTCAACTCACCCTCACAACTCTTGGAACATATCGATCTTGTCTAGAAATAGCGATCCATTTTCGAATTTTTTGATCTTCCGGTAGTTGCTTAGCTACTTGGATTGCCCGATTTTTCGAGATCTAGAGTCAAAATACAGTACCCTCGAGAATCTATATATTCGACTTACCTCTGCTGATTTGGTGTCAATGACAAAGAGCACATCAACACAGGAATTGACAAGATTAAATAAAAGTAAAGGTAATAAAATAAAAATCGAGATTCGGTTCATTTCTTCGTAGGTTAAAGTGGAACGCGACTTTCTACTTCGTATCACTTCTAGAAATCTGAATTTCACCCGCCGATGTTTATCGTGTTTTCTAATCTTTGAATAATGAATATTATATTTTAATAATAATATGAATCGAAGAAAAGAAATAGAAAAAAGAAGAAAATAATATTATTTTTGTGTTGAACCAAAATCCAAGATTAATGGAAGATAAGAAATCGGTCCGAGATTTTGGATTAATGAAACATGTAAAATGACATGAGAACAAAAATATGATTTTGAAATTAACAAAAAATCAAGAAACTCTTGACCTTCGTAGTGAAAGACAATTCACCTTGAGATTACTGTTTGAACTTTCTCAGAAAATTTTTTGAGGTCCCAAAAATCATGAATGAGGCTTGTTTACCTTAATATATTTTTGTGATCCCTTGATATTTGAGTTATCTAGACAGCTTACACACAACAACAAAACATTACTGATAACAACTTTTGTGACACAAAACACCAAAAAATATTGAACACGAAATGTTTGCTCTGGAAATCAGTTCGAAAAATTATTATGAAATGAGAAAATTATGGCAGCACAAATAAGCAGTTACATATGAAAATGATTACTTTTAGGCTAATCAATTTTGCTTCCGTTTTCTCACTCTCTTATTTAAAGAATGAGTTCTGTTAGTTTCTCGCATATGAAAAATCACGAAATAACAAAAAACTACTTTTTTGGGAAAAACATTTAGCTAGAAAATAACTCGGCAGACTAGTTTTTGCCACCACAATAAACGGGTGTACTTTACTCGAACTATTTTCCAATATGCACATAAAAATATATTTATACACAGTGGTGTGGAAAAAGGATTTCTGGATAGATGCATTACTGAACAAGTTTTTGATCAACAGTATTTTCGAGCATGACGGTGAGGAGAAGTCTACACTTATGATAGACTTTCTACCACCAACTGTGATGATGCCATCCCTCTCCTCAGCCACCTATTACCAATTCATAATTTCAACGTGCGCAACCGGTATCTATAGCTCAAACAAGAGATGTCTCTGATACTGGAACATCCAGAAGTCAGCAAACTGACCTTTCCTCAACTTGGCTCTTCCGTTTTCTCACTCTTTTATTTAAATAATGAGCTTTGTTCGTAGGAAAGTTTCTCCCATATCAAAAATCACAAAACAACATTTTTTGTGGGATGTTCATTTGGGATGTTCATTTCTACTGCCTACCGCCGCCAGAAAACTACTTTTTTTTGAAGAACAAAAAACATTTAACTAGAAAATAACTCGGCAAACTAGTTTTTGCCACCACAAAAAGGTGTACTTTACTTGAACTATTTTCCAATATGCATATAAAAATCTGAGAAAAAGTATTTTCAGAGAGTTGCTTTTCGATCAACAACCTTTTTCGAGCACGAAAGTGACCAGGAGGAGTCTGTTCCAGCTTATTTTTTGTTTCAGTTACGGTGTTCCAGCATTTTGAAGCCATTCAATAGAAGTTAAAAAAATAGATAAAAGTTTAAAGTCAAGTCCACCAAAATAGACACAAGATAACGGAAAAATCAAACACCAAACTCTAACCCCAGTTATTATTTCCAGGGACTCGTCGATCAACCAATCTTCACCGTCTTCCTCGAGCACGAAGGTGATCAAAACGGTGTTCCAGGAGGAGTCTATACTTATGGAGGTCTCGATACCACCAACTGCGGTGACGTCATCGCTTACCAAGCACTCTCCTCAGCCACCTATTATCAATTCAAAATGTCAGCCATCATCACTGGCAGCTATAGCTCAAACAAGGGATGGCAAGTCGTCTCCGAAACTGGTACCTCATTGATCGTGTCAGTTTTTGAGGGAATTATTTGAAATCTACAAATAGTGATCGAAACGAACAGAGATATTGGTATCTAGCTACCCATGTGAGTGAACTTGACTTTTTGAAGGTGAATCATGTTACGGTCATGTTGAAGCCAAAATGTTTACCTCTTGGTGCCTTATCGATCGAAGGACTATTAGCATTATCAAAGGAATCACAATTACTGAAAGAAATTTAAAATACAGGTGACTTTATTTGGTCACCCCGGTCCTGAATGTTATTCTGACTAGGATATTATTTGATTTGAAATTAAGACTCTTGAATATGATCGTACACCCCTGAAGAATTTTTTGAATCGGGTCAAGAAATAAAATGAAATCGACCTCTGACTAGTTTCAACAAATCCTCAAAAAATTTGAAAGTTGTTCCATTTGTTGCCACTTACAGAAGTAGTTTTCAGGAAAAAAAAATCAGAATTGATCGAATTTTTCTGACCAGTGTCAATAAGCTTTTTAGGGAGTACAGTATTCAAAATTAGCCACTTTAAAGCTGAATTCTGGTAGTTTTAAAGCTGAATTCTGGTTTTCGTGAACAGCTCGAAACTTTCCATAAAAATTAAAGTATTTTTCAAGGTTCATGACGTCATTTATCAAGAAATCAAGCAAATATATTTCTATATTTGAAACAACACATCAATTCAAATCATTTTTTGTCCAAAAATGATCATCATCATTATTTTTTGATAGTGTTCCCTGTTTTATTCCCGGACTCACATCAGTGGTCGCTATAATCACTTTGCGTCAGCACTTTCCCCTTCTAATCACAATGCTCTTTATTACCCACGAAAATTAATTTTCTAATCAGTTTTCTAATCAAAATGCACTGATAATCATTTTTTTTTCTCTTCATTTCATTGGCAACGCAAAAACTTTGCCGCTTATGTATTTATACAGATCAGTATCAGTCCATTTTCATTTTTACCTCATTTTTGTTTTTCATATTTCAAGTATTTTCAGCAATGACTCGGGGTCTTATTCTGTTGGCCTTGGTGGCCTGTGTTTACGCCGCCGTCGTGCAAGTTCCATTGATGAAAGTTGAGCCATACCGTAATCGATTGATCCGGGAAGGACGGTATAAGGAATATTTGAAGACCAAGGAGCTCAGAAGATTGTTCATCAATAGAGGAGAAGCTGCTACTGTTGGACAAATTGTTGATGACTATGAAGATGAGGCCTATGTTGGAAACATCACTATTGGAACCCCACAACAACAATTCAAGGTCATCCTTGATACTGGATCATCCAACTTGTGGATCCCGGATATCACCTGTGGAACTAACCCAATCGATTGCTCATCTGATCCAAAATGCTCGAGCGCTCTTCTCTGCCAATTCGAATGTCAAGATCAAGCTTGTTGTGGAGCTGGACCAAATTACACTGACTCGTGCCTTCTTCAAGCTAAATTCAATGCATCCGCTTCGTCGTCCTATGTATCGAACGGTCAAGCTTTCATCATTGAATACGGAACCGGTTCGGCTAGAGGATTCTTGGGACAAGATACTATTACTTTCGGAGGAGTTGGTGAGCCACAATTGGCGGTTCCAAACCAGGTATTCGGACAAGCCACTTCTTTGGCCGCTTTCTTTGAAGGACAACCATTAGATGGTATTTTGGGATTGGCTTTCACTTCGATCGCTGTTGATGGAATCACCCCACCATTCATCAACGCTGTTAACCAAGTGAGTAGTGGTAAAACAGGGTAAACTTTTCCTAAGAATCGAGAGGTCGTCAGATCGATCCCCGAGATTGGAGGAATTTTTTATTATTATTGTGAGGTTCTCCAGAGTTCTTTTATTGATACTCCAGGACCCACTGAACCTAAACTGAAGTCCCAATATACAAATCTTGTGATTCAGGATATCAAACCGGTATAGTTATTTTCTTCTCAACCTTATTTTTAGGGGAATCGGGTCCCAAAAAAGATACATAAAGTTGGTGAACTCATTCAGATAAACTTTAAAAAAAAATAATCTGACTCAGTTTCATTACCGGTTTTGCTGGGACATGATCAAAGTAACGGGAAAAAAATTAACCCAAAAATTGAAAATTAAAAACTAAACACCAAACATCAAACACCAATCCCAATTACTATTTAAAGGGACTTGTCGATCAACCAATCTTCACCGTTTTCCTCGAGCACGAAGGTGACCAAAACGGTGTTCCAGGAGGAGTCTATACTTATGGAGGTCTCGATACCACCAACTGCGGTGACGTCATCGCTTACCAAGCCCTCTCCTCAGCCACCTATTATCAATTTAAAATGTCAGCCATCGCCGCCGGTAGCTACAGCTCAAACAAGGGATGGCAAGTCATCTCCGACACTGGTACCTCATTGATCGGAGGACCATCCACCATTGTCAAGGGAATCGCCACCGCCGTTGGAGCCACTGTAAGTGCCTTGAAATGTCTTTGAAATCTGAAAACCTATGATGTTCTTTTCTTAGTGGGATGCTGATTATGGAGTCTACTTGATCCCATGCAGCACTGTTGTTGCCAATGTTGATATCACCATCGGAAATAATGTATATAGCATTCAATCAAGCAACACAGTTATCCCATTGGGAGATGGATCTGACAACTGTATCTTCGCTATTTTCCCATTCTCGAACTACGGTTTCGGACCAAGCTGGATTCTCGGAGATCCATTCATTCGTCAATATTGTAATGTTTATGACGTCGTTAACCAACGTGTCGGTTTCGCCCCATCTCTCCAAAAGTAGAACAAAGAAATGAAGCTTTATTATATTTTTTCTTGGAATGGTACTATACTTTTAGGTCTGCTTGTTCATTCATGTACTACTGTCCACTGTATTTTTGAAGTCTTCCCATTCTCGAACTACCAAGCTGGATTGTGTTTCGAATCGGGCAGATTGCGAATAAATCCAGAGAACAAAATCCACAATCAGATGTTTGAAAACAAGATGATTCTAAGAGTAATAATTTTATCTTTTATGCTTCTGACCGGCTTCGAACTGGATCCTGAATCGAGTCAGATCGATTCGATTCACTCGAACCCGGTTCATGACTTATTCCGACTAAAATTGATTCTGATCTGGACAAACACTCTTGTTGATCCAACCTGATACATTTTCGATTCGGATCGGAAAGAGAAAATCAGCGGGAGAATATTGTAAAGTGAAATCCAGTTTTTAAATCTATCTCTAATCATTTATTAATGATTTTCATTTCTGCCGCTAAACTTTTTTGAGAACACATTTTTCCCCTTTCATATCTACTAAAAAAAAGTTGAGCCAAAACTGACACCGGATCACTGGTTTTTTTTAGTACTGACACGGGTTTACTTGACCTCGGTCGGAACCTCGATGTATATTGATATCAATTTTGCAACAAAAAAAATTTACTCAATATTACAAACAAAGCAATTAAAAATAAATTTAAAAAAAACAAACACCGGATACAATTCTTAAACAATGGGGGTGTACGGTAGAAATGCGCAGGGATGTTTGGAACACTAAAACATTTCTACTCATGTACAAAATATAATGAGGTGTATCCAAATGTTGTCGAAATCGATGGGGAGAACATTTAGACTGCTGGTTTGGCAGGTACACTATTACAAATACAGGGTTCCGGCTAAGTTTTTTTTTTGTTTTTTTTTTTTGAAGAGGTACTGTACTTTAAGAGTACTATACTTAATAAGCATGAAAAGGGGAGGGGCATCTCGTTTTTTTTCGGATTTTCGGATTTTTTTTCACTACAAGAAATGTACCGTACTTTAAGAGTACGTTACTAAAGGTTTGGGTTCGGACTACTGTTTCTTAAGGGTACTGTAGTACTGAATAAAGGGTCTACACAACTAACCGGGTTAAAATACGTGTTTTGGGGGGCACGGGGCGGGGATACTGTACTTTAAGAGTACTGTAACCGTAAAAAAGGGGACGTTGGAGTGGGGAACTGTACACATTATCTGCCTTTGTTTTGCAGACTACTGTACCTTAAGGGTACTGTAGTAGTAGAACAGGAGTTGGAGGGACAGGAACTATAAATAATTAAAGGGCATGCTTCGTGTTAGTTGTCTACAGTACCTTATGGGTACTGTACTAAAAGAGTACAATGAGAAAAGTTAGGAAAAAGGGCCTATACATACTGAAATGCATACTCCACAATTGTTTTTTTTTTGTTATTTTGCATTTTTTTCTAAGACAGGGATACTTTACCTGATGGGTACTTCAGCTACAGTAAGAAAGAGTACAATAAAAAATTAAAAGAGAAGTTGGGGTGGGGGGCTTTACAGACAATTGAGGCCTTACGAGGGAGAAGTAGATAGACACCAAAAGAAACAAAAAAACAATACTGCCGGGTTACTGTAGTAGTGCTTTTTGCTGTGAGACGCATCACAGAAAAGAACACGTCAATCTATCCCAAAGTAGAATTTTTTAGTTCATTTGGTGTCAAATTTTGAGAGTTAAGAAGATTACTGTATTTTAAGAGTACCGGGGATGTTTTTAGGTTTTAAAATGACAGAAAATAGAGTACAAAAGATGGTAGGGAGTACTGTACTTTATACCTCGATGTTGTTGAGATAGGTTGGTTGCCTTGATGCGCGATGATCCATTGCTGACGGTCGGATCTTTTCACTTGAAGGTGCTCAACCTCTTCGGCGTTTCTACAGTACTCTGTCGTGGAGTCGATGCAGTACTGTGGCCGGCGTCGTCGTCGATAAAGGTGGTGGCAACGACGGGGAGTGGGCGATGATGGCTGGAATTGAGCTATGTTTTTTGAGCTCGACAATTTTTTGATATTTAGAGAGAGCACTCGCACATCAAACTATATAAACAACACAACAAAAACCACCACAACACAGCTCTTACTTGTTTTTTAGAAAATTAGCGATTGTCTTGAACTTCTGGCGCGAACGCCGCCACGCTTAATCTCCTAAAACGCGATCCATTTTTCTATATCAAAACAAATGAGAGAAAAATTAAAACTCACAACAACTCATCGGTGTTGGCTTGCCCACTGGCATTTGCTCCGCCGCTACGAGGCAACAGCTTCTCCATCAAATCTTGCGTTGCTATGGTATTGTCGATGTTGGCTCCGAGAGCCCGTCTCCATCGCAACGCGTTCGCATCATTCTCGTGCCGATATTCTGGGAGAACAACAAGAGGATTAATAATGATATTATATGTGTGTGGTCGAATTTCGTAAACATGTAGGGTTGGAAAGGGCGAAAAATAGAAAAAGGGAAATTGCTGGCAGCTTCTAGTTACATCTGCGTCTCATCAAAATGCATTATATTTCATGCTATGTTCTTCTATGTGTATATCTCTAGGTGTCTGAAAGGGTAAAGATTGCGTGAGCCATAGGATGTTTCGATAAACAACAAGCTAGCTCTGAAAAATTAATGTGATGGTTGACAAAAAAAAATAGAAAAGGAGTCTAAATTTCTTTTTTGGTTCTGAGACCTTGCTTATACATATTCATATGAAATTCTCTGAGTCATAGCATTGTTTTCATGTAAAGAAGTTGGAACAGATTCCATGAATCAGACTTAGATTTCTTGAACTAGATTGAAATAAGAAAAAAGTAATATCTGAAACAGATTAAGTATTTTGTTTTCTGATCATCTGAGTAACTCAAAATCAGATTCTGCTCAACAATTGAGCTCAAGTCTTGTTCTTGAAACGTATCCAAAGATGCAAAAAAAAAAAAAAAAACAAGGCTTGCATTTGAAAATGGTATCCGGATTGATAATTTCAGAATTTCTAAGCTTGAAAAAAAGAAATTTCGAGATATGAAGTTAGAAACAATGAATAAGATTGAAACCAAAAAAAAATTTGTACCTGAAACAGACCAAATATATTGTTTTCTACTTATTTGAATGTGGCAAAATCGGATCCGTTTGAATAAAATTTAGCTAAGTATTGTTTTTGAAACGTATCCTGAACGGAACCTGATTTTGAAAAATCGTATCCAGATTGATAATTTTTAAATTCTCAGGCTGAAAAACAGAAATTTCGGAAAACGAAGTTGAAAACTAAATTATCGAAGGGTCATTTTAAAGCACAGAGTTTGAAAATCTAGCATTCATGGCACTGATGTTTCATACCCAGACTGTTGTTTGCTAGGTGATGAAGTAGAGAAGGTCCATTCTCAAGGTCCAATTCCGGAGTAAGTTATAAAAACTGGACCGCCAACTTTCTGGATATTTGAGTCTATTTTTGAAACTTCCTATCTAGAAGGTCTATTTTAGGGGCCATCTTGTGTTATGACCATGAACTCCTCATTTTGTAAACGGTGTATTTAGAATATTTATTCACCTACAACACGCAAATATCAAGTTCGCTGAATATCAATCCTGCTCCATAAAATCAAATTGAAGTATTGTTCTCGAAACGTATCCAAAGATGCATGAAAAAAACAAGGTTTGAACTTGAAAATGGTATCCGGATTGATAATTTCATAATTTCTGAGCTTCAAAACAGAAATTTCGAAATATAAAGTTAGAGACTGAGTTATTGAAGGGTGGTTTTAAAACACATAGTTTGAACATCTTGAGTTCGAGAAACAGATATCTTTTTTTTTTCAGACTTTCGTATGCTAGGTTACGATGTCAAGAAGGTTTGTTCTCAGGGCTCAATTCTGGTAATCAACTTAGTGAATGTTTAGGTACATTTTTTTTTTATTTTCCTATCTACAAGGTCTATTTCAGGAACTATCTTAATTCAGGCTCAAAAAGGCGAAATTTTTCAAATATACACATGAAGAACAGAAATCCGGATATCAGCACTAATTTAATTTTGAATTTTTGTGTGGAAATCATTTTGGCAAAACGATTTTTGGGACCGATTCTGATATTTTTTGATCTGGGTTCTGTAGTTTCTGTCACCATTCTACCAATAACTCACTTGATGGTAATGTCGGTCCAACCATTGGTGGTGGTGCTGGCCACCATTGCTCGTCCTGATTCCTTTGTCCTCCACCTTCCATCTTTGGCAACGAATTCGATCGCTTCACTTGCTGTTCCGTGCCATAGAAGTTTCGCCATAATTCCTGCACCAGATCCGTTCCGAAAATGACACCCGATTGAAGAGTCATCATTCGAATCACAAATACACCATCACTCTTCAAATAATTATCGATAAACCGGCGGACATTCTCCTCAGCTCCGTCATCAGTTGAGTCGAATGCGATGTCAGACATTTCCAAGTGTCGAATTATGAAGCGACGATTCAGATTTCCCCACAACGACACGATCAGCCAATAGAAAAAGGATCCACATGTGAAAATCATCAGGGCCAAATACCAAAACCACAGTAGAATGAAGATCTTCTCATTGAAGATATTGATGACCAAAACACATTGAATAGTGTGTTCTTGAAGATTTCCCATGACTCGAACATCAAAGTCACATAGTGATACTCTTGGAAACATGCCAGATTGCTCCCAAGTTGTGCCATTTAACAAATCAACAACTGCTCCAAGGCCATACCATTTGTACTTGTCCGTCTCGAGAAACCTAAGAAAATTGTTAATTGTCTATGGTATCCTAGTAAATATTGTCTTACTTGTTCATAAAGGCCAATTGTAGGCAGACATTTCCAAGATATAGGAACTTGGTGCATAAATACATGGCAGTGACAAAGAAAGCGGAATAAGGCAAGTTGAAAAGGCACATAATTCGATGAGGTCGAATTTGCTTTTTTTGGAGTCGTCGGTGGAACCTGAGAGCACCCTGGAAACTTCGAAACATCTTTAGAGAACACGGAAAAAATCCCTACCTGAAGATGAACCGTGAGAGATTTGATATTAGCCCTTTTGATATCCGGTTTGATATTATTGGGATCCGACGACAATTTGACAATCTCGTTGATTTTGATACCCGAGTGGCCGGCCAAATATTTCCACAACAAACTGGGCAGACGAAAACAGGCGGCTTCGAGGAGCAAAAAGAATGGCACCCATTGATAGTAGCTGATTCGTCGCTGTCTTTTTTCGTCGGTATTGATGCCGGCCACCGGATCGCCTATTGGAACAAAATACGTGTCAGATGCCCAACAGTAGTTCTCAGCGTACTGGAAAAAATATGATTGAAGTTCCAAATCGACAAAAATTTGTGAACATAGAAACAGGGTAAAGGGTAAGAGACGGAGATCATAGGAGAAGAAGAGTACTGTAATGGGAAGACAGAAAAGTTGGCCTAAAATGGGATAAAAATGTCCCTGTTTTTTTCAGTTCTTTAATAACTCTGGATTCTCTCACCTGGACATTCTATATTCCAAGTTGAACAAAAACTGATAAAACGGGAACCTACTCGGCTAAAAATTGGGCTCAAAACTGTCACAGATAAACTAAACCTATGAACATAACACTGATCCCATAAGCAAAACTTTTTTTTTCAAATATCGGTAATCTAAAAAAATATACAGAGCCAAATCGCATATCTTGAAATCATCAAAGAGCAAAATGATATTCGAAAATTTTCGAAAATACATTCTAAGCCCCACCTCTCCATGTTGTGCTGCCATAGAAGCAGAATCGACGAGGTATAAGACGGAGAGGATGTAGAAGAGAGCACTGTTTAAATCAGAAGGCGATACGAAAAAGTAGGGAAACGATGTCTCACATAGGTCCTTTTTGTTTTCGTGTCGATGGGCGCGAAAAATATTCAAATGTCATTTTGAGAGACGCAGACTGACGTCGACGCGCCGTTGGCCAACAGCCAACAGCAATTCTACAGCTCTTTTCATATGAGCATCTATGTTTTTCTCCAAAATGAAAAGAAATGATAGAGATGGAGACGGGGAGATAGAAAATTTACTGTGATGTAAAGAAATGGAAAACAAAAATAGAAAAATGTTGAAAGTAATTGGCCTAAAATTGAGTAAAAACAAATTTTCCGTATTTTGTTGAAATGAAATCGCTCCCAATTTTTGAAATCTGCATTTGGGATAGTGTGTGGATTTTCGTTCTGTGATAATGCTCCTGTTACTGTTTTTTATTTTTCTGGTATCTGGAATT
The DNA here is from genome assembly GCA_900536415.3 of Caenorhabditis sp. 38 MB-2015. NCBI lineage: Eukaryota > Metazoa > Nematoda > Chromadorea > Rhabditida > Rhabditidae > Caenorhabditis > Caenorhabditis quiockensis. The sequence goes on along the minus strand of LR552108.1, from coordinate 23,088 downwards.
TGAAATTCAATGACAAGCCATTTTCATTTTGAAACCTCACTTCAAAAAAACAAGCTTCGAAACTTCCCATTTTTTGAACAAATACGAAACGAAATTGTCTCTGTTAGAAATCGTGTTCAAAAATGTAAGTTCTAAAAAAATATGGGTTATTCTGTATATTTGTTGCTCAATCAGGTCATCCAACGGCAAAAAGAATGTATTTAGTTTGAAGCTAGAAAATAAAAATGAAAGATTAAAACTACATTGAAAACTTCTTGGATCGGGTTCGTGATACGGGTTTTCCATATTTAAAAAACAGAATTAAGCATCGAAAAAAATGTAAGCAGAGTTTTTTGTTTTGTTTTTGGGACCATTTTGAAAACTTAACATTTGAGCCCGTATTTCATTGAATTAGGTGTCAGAAGGGAATATTATAATAACTTTTAGGATTAAAAAAAAGTGAGATGCTAGGCGCAGACTCAAAAAAGAAAAGGAAGAAGAAGAGAGCACTGTTAAAAACAAAAGGCGGAACGAACAACCGGGTAACGTCGTTGCTCTCTTTTTTTTACAGCCTCTTTCACATGGGCACATAGGCCCTTTTTTCGTGTCGCTGGGCGCAAAAAAATTTCAATTCGTATTCTGAGAGACGCAGACATACGTCGACGCGCCTTTGGTGAACAACCAACAGCAATTTTTACAGCCTCTATAAATATTATGCGTACATAGAAGACGAAGAGGAAAGAGGAGAGAGCACTGTTCAATCAGAAGGCGAAACGACAAAACATGAGGCAAGTTGTCGTTGTCTCTATCTTATGGGCACGTCGACACCTTTTGGTTTTCATGTCGTTGGGCGGAAAACAATTAGCTGCTACATATATTGAGAGACGCAGAAAGACGTTGATTTTGGCGAATGGCCAACAGCAGTTTTTCCACTTCTCTCACATGGGCACATAGCGCCTTTTTGTTTTCGTGTCGTTGGGCGCAAAAATGTAGTTGATATTTTGAGAGACACAGACACATCGACACGCCCGCGTGTGAGTTGCGGTTTGGGCGATTAGCCAACAGCAGTTTCATTTTTTCTCTCACATGGGCGCCTCTTTTGTGTTGGTATGGCTCTGCGACGGGAAAAGGAAGAACAGAAAGAGTGGGCAAAAATAGATTTCAAACTTCTGATCCGAGGTTTTGCAACCTGAATCAAATATAAAAATAGGGACTGATGAGATGTAAAACTTGAAGCTATGAATTGTGGATATTGGAACTGACAACTTTTCTGATAAAGTACAAAGATGTTGCAAAATTCACGTGATAAACAGTGATGAAATAGTAAGTGATTTTTATTCATTCATTCATTTTTTTCAGTTTTTCCTTGTTTTTATTTGAATTTAGAAATGAATGTACAGCTTCATTTCTCATTTTTCAGCAAAAAGTTAAATTCCAGGGTTCCTTTTCATACTTGATTACCCAATAGTTAGGCATCAACAACCAAAATGGTTTTTATATTTCTCATTGCGCATTGAGAATCGCGTATAAAAAAAGAACAAAAAATGAAAAATTATACTATGTCAGAGAGAAAAAAACTGAAACCTCTCAGTTATGGATTATGATTTCTAGAAATTTAAGAAAATGTTTTGAAAATGTAGAAGCAGATCTTATACTTTGTGAATGACAAAAGTGACTTGAACTCTGACGATTTTCAGGAAGCTATGTAGATGTTCTGACCGGTTCTATGAATTACAGATTTCGGGACATATTTTATTAGATCCGGTGAAGTTACGAGGTCTATTTCAGAAACCACAGAGAATCCCCAGGTTTTGTTCAACGATCAAATTTAGAAAAAAATAACCAACCTGTTCCCAACTACTACTAAATATATCAGGTACAAGGCACTCGACAGGTTTCCCGCCAAATTGTTTGAAAGACACCAAAACAGCTAGACCAATCAATAAATTACACGTAAAATATGAATGAAGTCGATCGACAAAATCTCGATCATCCGAACCGGCAACATAACGAAGCATTGACAAAACAGCAGCCAACACCATTTTGAAATATTTCTGTAAACTTTTTTTTTTAATTTTCGAGAAAAAAGGGTTCTCCGGGCTTACCTTTGAAATTCAACAAGCAAAAAATAACAAATTAACAAATTATTCTAGCAATTGTCTGTTGATTGTCAAACACAATTTATCATAACCTGAATAGTTTTGTTCGTCGGCGGATTTTCGAGTACAACAAGTAAGAAAAGCGAAAGAGGAGCGAGAAAAACAAACAAATAAAAAATGTTGAATGGAAAAATCGGAGAAAAAGGAGGAGGAGAAGAAGAAGCAGAAGGAGTTCGGTGGTATAAGAGATTAACACGTTGTTTTGGAGCAATATGTATTTGTATGTTTTGAATTTGAGGTATATATATATACGTGTACATGTGTGTTGAACTTATGTACTCGAGAAACTGAAATCAACATTTAAGGGGTACTTTGAAACAGTATTAAAATTGACAATAAGTATAAAATCGAAATTTCATAAGTTACGATCGAATTTCAATATCTGGATGATTTGCCATTAATTGAAAATCTAGAAAAAAGGCTTATAGGAACAGTTTGAAACATAGATGTCCCGGTTTCAAAATTCACTCTGAGATTTGCGTGATTTATGAGACAGACTGTCCGAATCGGACGGGAATGGATGTTTCTGAAATAAACACGATCTGAAAAACGGAAAACAGAAATGTTCTGGTTATTTTAAAATCGATTTCACATTTCTTAGAAATTGAATACCATTTACAAGTTTTGAATATTCAAAAATACCCTGAACAAAGTTTCATGGTCCGTTGCAAGGACTTTTTTGAGTAGTTTGATTTGTTTCAAAAGCATCCTATGGTTTGAACTGTGCTGTATGTATAGATTTCTAAGTTGAAACCGAATCGAAAAAACAGTGATATTAAGTAACCAACCAGAAAAAAAACTTATAGGATTAGTTTGAAACATATATCTTCCTGTTTCAAATTTTACTTCATGGCTTGGATAATTTTCGAGTACCTCAATCGTACTGAAAATAGTTATTCGTGAACCGGTCTCTACCTGAAAACAGACATGACCTGATTTTTGAGTTTACCTCATTTGGGCCCAACAACCGAAAAAGGTTCCCTGAAACAGTATTGGTACTATTTTTTAAAAATTATTCTCACAATTCTTAAAACATGAATACCTTTTTAAAGTTCATAATCAGAATTTTATCCTTGAGAAAGGTTTATGGTCTGTTTTGGGAAAACTCGCAAAAATACAGTCTGATCAGGTTTTGTTTTGATCAGGTCCGATAGCATTAAAAAATTCTGTGCTCTATGTATACATTTTTAAGTTGAGTTGGTTTGGAAAATACCTTGAAACAATGAATTAACCAACTAGAAAAAAATTATAGAAGCAGTTTGAAAAATAAATGTCCCTGTTTCAAATTTGACTTTATGAATAAGTTACTGAACTGGATCCGAATAGAAAGACGGACATGATCATTTTCTCAAGGTAACTGGAAAAAAAGGTCAGATCAACTTTGGTATGATCAGGTATGTTTCAGGAACTTTTTTGAGTAGTCTGATCCGTTTCAAAAGCATCCTTCTGTGCTATACGTATGCATTTGTAAGTTGAAACATTGGTAAACAAATATGTATTGGTTAATCAACTATGAAAAAACGTATAAAAAGTGTTTGAAACAGAAACGTCCCTGTTTTAAAATCTGACTTTGTGGCTTAGAAGAAAATGAGGTTGATTGGGTATAAATATTCCTAATTTTGTCAGTTGTCAATTGTGATACGGCTGACAGACACAGTTCAGAGTTATGCAAAAATCAAGTGAATGGAAAAAAAAAAACTAGGAAAACAGTGTCATACACTTATGAAAATAGCTTGGAACAGTAAAATTTGAATTTAAAAAATGTGTGGTTATGAAACCTTTAATTTTGTGAAAAAAGTCTTAAAAAGTAGTGACGAAGATAAAATGAAAAGTAAGAAAAAAGGAAACAGCGATATGGCTCATATATTTCATTTTAGGCCACTTTTTCTTGGGTATCGCCTCTCTATTGTTTTTGAAGTACAGTACTCTCTCTCTCTCTCCTTGAATACTGTCACTTATTAGAAAAAATAAATGTGAACATGAAAACAACAAAAAATTATAGCTCGGCCTGAAAACCTCAATTTTCACACGATTTAATATGTCTGTGAAAAAATACAAATCAGGGCCACAGAAATGAGAGAGTGTTCACAAGTAAGACACGCAGAAAATAAAAAGAAAACAAAATATACTGTAATTCAAGGAAAATGAAGTTCAAAAAATGGACCGGGTCATATTTAATTTGGTCTTAATTTTTCCGGACCTGTAAGGAACATTTAAAAAGTCCTTATATAGTGTTGAACTTCATCTAAAAGGTTAAATTAGGGATCTACCAGTTCACGTCGACTTTGAGCAAGTTTTTTGTCTATCCAGAGCACATTTGGATATATCCAGGTTTGTTTGGACACGATACGAGGTTGATGGATTTGGGTAAAACTTGGGAACTATGAAATCAGAACCAAAATAAGATCTGAGTTTTAAGTATATAAAATGTTTTCGTAACTACGGAGAAAACTTGAATAGAAACGGAAACAGATGGAGAACAAAACAGAAATAGAGCACGTGATTTTCAAGTTCAAAACACTCTGTGATGAGCTCTCATAACGATACATTAGTAGGTCAAAGGTAGACATTTCTGACAAATACGAAATGTAGAAAACTAGTTTTTCTCCAAAAAAAAACAATCCTTAAAATTCGAGCTAAAATTCTGCTCACAGCAAACTCGATCGATATCCAGATGTTTCAATTTCTCATTAACATCATCTCAAATCAAACTCTAATTTCAAAATAAGACAAAAGAGAAATGTATCCCACGGTGAAAAAAAAACGAAACAAAAATAAATTCAAGGTCGCCTACCAAACTTTATTTGTTTATTTATTTTTTTCGTATATTCTACATTTTTCGTAAAAAATAGAAAAACAAGAAACTCCTGTTTTTTTTTCTGTCAGAAATCAAATAAATCCTATTATCTCAGTTTGTCCTATCTGAAAGAGTGTAAAAATGTATGAAAAAAAATGAGTTCAAGAAAAAACAATATATTTTTGAAGCGAGTAAAAGCTTGGTCGAAATATGGTGAGAGAGGGAGGATTAGACGGTTAAAGAAAAATACTATGAGGGAATATGAGATGAGGGAGAGACGCAGAGATGTGAGGCGAAAAATATTTTGTTGTTCTTGTTGTTGTTGTTGTTTTGATGGAGGGAAAAAGAAAGGAAAAGGAATGGAAAATGAGTTCGATGTCCAAAACATGTGGTCAGGGCCAGGGCCTGTTATTCAGGCCTTCTTGATCAAAATCGGTCCAGCCACCCGAATTGAAGAGAACCTAAAAAAACTAGATATTACTGGGTTTTCAATTATGTCTGAATTGGGCCGATAAGAAGTACCAAACCTGGCATTTATGGCATAAACAAAATTTCTGGAAGACCCGATTCAGAAGAACCTTTAAAATGAAACATGGGTCCGTTTTTTTCTGATTCAAGCCCAGTTCAGAAAAATAAAACTTCAACAAGCTTTTGAAACGTTATTTTTAGCGAGCTCAATTTAACTTTAAATTTGCATCAAAACACGTAAAATCCTGAATCGGACCAAATCCGATAAAAATAGGCCAAACAACCCAACACGTTATCTGAAACGAACTGAAAGAATACACCAACCGGACAATATTTTTTTGGATATTTTCAACCTATCGGATCGAAATGGAAAAAGAATGTAAAACCTAAAAAGAAAACTAACATTTAGTTTTACCAAATTACGTAAAATTGTAAAATACTGAAATTTTGTAGATCTACCTTTTGGTGGCTGCAGTTAAGGGAAATTCTAAAAAAGACCAGATCATTTTTTCCTTACCGGGTTCGCTTCGAAATTTATAGGACAAAAAGCTGAAGCTTTAGAACCACCTGACAATTTTCAATAAACCTATACATACAAAGAAAAATCTGTGCCATAAAATTTTGATTGTCGAAAAAAAATCATCAAAATGAATTTATTTTGATTCTCATCGTAAAGTAAACAAACATTTAATAAATAGAAATGTTGCTTTTTGCCGACCAGCGCAGCAAAAAAAAATATTTCATTGATGAAAAACTAAAGACAAAGGAGCCTTTTATTTATTGAAATTAGTGGGAATATGAAGAGAAAATTAATTTTCAAAATCAAAGTTTTTGAAAAATTATGTTTTTTGCGTGACGTGAACGTGTGGGGGGGGTTTTACCAACAGCAAAAAATCATTTCGATTTATTTCCCATTTTAAAATGTTACTTTTCCTCAAAATTTCAAGTCTGATTGTTGTTGTAACAAGTCAAGGTGATTATATCGAACCTTATCCTCTACCTAATTCGGGACAATATCAACTAGATTGGAGTTCCAAAGAAAACTATGATCCCTTTTATATAGACGAAACAATTTTTCAATATAGTAACAGTAAGTATTTAGAAAAAATAACATTTTTGTTGAGAAAAAAAAACATTCTAGAATGTCGTATACACTTGGGCGAATTTTTGGATTTCTACGCGGAACGGATGGATGAGTATCGAGAGAGACCGGGGATGTTGACATTGTTTCGAAAAGAAAACGAACGCTTTTATTGTGGTTAGTTAGGCAATTGAACTTAACTTTCACCACGGTTTAACTCTGTGTGATTGTTTCTGAGTTCCTCTTTTCTGGATTTCTACTTTTTTTATTTTCATCACTCGATATTTCACATCTTTTGGTATATCCTTTAAAATGCCTTAAACTGGGTCAAAAATGTCATAATTGTTTCCACTCTATTTTTTAATGAATCTTATCAAATTGCCAATTTCAAAAACTTAAAAACTCTAATTTTCTAGAAATGAGCCAACACATTCGATTTCACGTTTCAGGAAAACAAAAATTACACGTTTTGAAGTTTTATTATTTTGATTTTCCTAAATTGGACCAAAATTCAATAACTATCTGTAGTTTCTGGAATTGATTGGGTCAGATTCATGAGATTTTTTGGATGACTTGAACCAAGGTTCTGAAAAACGCACCACCTTTTTGGGCAGAAACAGTTATTGAAATGCTTACCCCTTGAAAATCTTTGAATCGATATCAAAAGATACCAAGTTCATTTTTTTTTTGCTTGGACTCGTGCCAACGAATTTCGTATCAAAAATATTTTTTGTGATCTACAGTAGTTTTAAAAAGTGGATACATGATTGGCAAAATCGTCACAAAAATTGTTTTTGTCTCATATTTTTCACAGTTGTGAATTACATAAGAAATGTGCTTCATGTTTTGTAGTCAATTACCTGAAAAATAAAAATCTGCAATTTTTTTTTCTGAAAACGAGCCATTTTGAAACAATTTATAACAGTTTTGTCAGCCATGTATAAAATTTTGAACTCGATTTAGGAGCGATTCAGAGTTTTCTCCAGAAACTGCTCTAAAACTACTTTCAATTTGACCCAATCTCATTTTTGAAACCTGTCTAATTTCGACTTTAGAAAATATATATTTACATTAAATAAAAATGTTGAAATTTTGTTCAATTTTTAAGTTTTCACCACCCAATTCAATTAATAGCATAAAAATTGGATCGATTTTCATTCTTGAGTTCAATTTTTTCAGAAACAAGTTGTCCACTGGGAATGAAGGCTGGTTGTAACGAAACAAGTGACGGGTCAATGGAGATTACAGAAGATTGTCCAAAAATGATTGGCGATTATAGTAATTTACCATGTCAGTTGTTCTCTCATCTATTGTCTCATTATATTCTCCATTTTCAGCTCCTTATTGTCATCCTCCTTTGTCAATGGATTACAGAGACAACTATGATCAACTTGACTTTTCAAACAGCATACTTCACGCCACATACATCGAAAATCCTCCAACAAAAAGCATATCGTTGGAATTTGGCGTTGGGTGCTCAGAAACAGTGAAATGTCCGGAAGCGTATTTTTGCAGTGAAGTTTATAATATTATAACGAAGAGCAGGGATAAAACTAAAATATACAATTCAAGTCCAATGGTTTGCATGAAATGTGAGTGTGCATCGGAAAACACCCTATGAAAAACACCCTACGGAAAACACCCTATGAAATCGGAAAACACCCTATGCCATTCGTTAGAGTTTGTAGAACATAATTTTTTTTCATTTGCTTCTATTTTTGTTGAGCTCCATCCTAAAAAATGAGCTAAACTTTTTTTTCAAAAAATGTGGAAAAATATACAGTAAAACTTGTATAATGTTGGTCAAATCGTCATTGACTGCAAAGTTTTTGTTTTATGAAAAAAACATTTTTTTTGGAGACTTCGGCAAAACTGTCTTTCTAAATTGGTAACAATATTACAATTTTTTCTACATTTTCAGACTTTTTTTCTAAAAATACCGTGAAGCTTCGAAAATTCGTAGAGTGCATCAAAATCGTATCAAGGAGATGTTAGTCGAATTTTTTATAAAATCTGTTGTAATTTCGAAGATCGATTGAGAAATTCATGAATTTTAAGACAATCTGCGAACCTTCAAATTTTCACTGTAACTTCAGAAAAAAAGCCCTTGAAAATCCTTTTGAAAATATTGTTACCAACCTGAAAAGACGTTTTGGATGTCAAAATTAACATTTGCCGTAATCAACAAAAACAATTTCCAGATTTTTATTTTCTCAGATATTTTCCTATTAAAACTGGAGCATTTTTCTGTTTCCTTTAATCACACTTGTGCAAAATATGGGACTAAAAAAACTACTTTGAGCCAAATTATGACAATTTGACTAACAGAATACAAACTTTTGCCCGCTGCTGTATTTTTTGAAAGTTTTTTAAACACCCGCGTGTTTGTAAGACTAGATTCAGCATAAAACACACATTTATCTTCTTTTTTTCAGATCCAACTGAAGCATCGGAAAAGTATAGAGAGCTAGTTCCATGTGAAAGCGATACTGATTGCTCGAAGCCGGGAATTATCGCTAAATGCAGACGTAGCCCATTGAAAATAACAGACTCGGCCGGGAAAATATGGCAAAACGTGTGCGAATTTGAGTATGGCGAATCGTCGTGTAGAATTGGCAAGCCAGTTATACCAGAAACAGTGTGCTCTGACGCAACTACTTGTCAAGAGCATGGATGGTGTGATATGGATGTTGGGTTGTGCTGTACAGGTAATCTATTTTGGCTGGATCACGAGTGGACTAGAATTATTTCAGAAAGTCCCGAAACGGAGTACCAACTCCATTATTGTCCGGATGGTGTAACACCAATTCAGCAGGAGCCAAATTGCACAAAAAACGAGGATGATGAAGAAGTGTGCATGTTTTTGGCAAAAGACGGAAGCACTAAACAACAGGGAATATGTTGGTCGGGGAAATGTTGTCCGGAATGTGAGTTGAAATGACTGTATAAGGTCTGATCATGAACGGAACGATTTTTTGCCATCAATTTTTTTATTAAAATATTCATATTTTTCTAAGCGAATTTGAAAAACATTTTCAAGTCTAAACCATTTTGAAACTTGTTCCCGAATATTTTCGGAAACTTTAAAACGAAGGAAAATTTCAGAAATTTCATAGCTGAACTCTTAACCAGACAATGTCTGACTAAAACACACCTAGAACCCGAACCACATTTTCTGAAAATTTTTGTTACCAAAAATTAAACCCAGATATGGAACTCTGGATAATTGACCATTTGAGGATTTTTCTTTCAACTTCAGAATTTCATGCGTATTATGAGCTTTTACAGTTAATGAATTGATGAACAGCTTTAATTTAATTTAAGCTTTAATGAATGAACAGCTTTAAAATTCTCGTTTCTGTGGTCTGAGATAGTAATTTTTATCAGCTGGATCGTTATCAGAAGTATGAACCTCCTGAGCAATTTTCTAAATGAGTTCAACATTTTTTTTCAGTGCAAAAAAAAGGCGAAGACAAGTACGAAGTCGGTGATTTGTCATACCAATCCGCAATGTATTGTGACCCAGAATCTGAATTATCATTCAAATATGTCTATAAATGGTGCCACGAAACAAATAGGAAAATTAACACCATCGGAACCCATGACTTTGAGCACAAAAATGTTCGCTCAGCTCGCCAAAATTGCCGGATAAACAGGGACTGTGCACTGAAATCGCAAATTTGTTTGAACCTGGTCAACAAACGACGTGTCTGCTATTTTAATCCTGAAAAACAACCCGAAACTGCTTCGAGATATTTGTTTTATGGAAAATTGATTGGACCTATCTTTATGATCATTCTAGTTGCAATTGCAGTTGAAATCTGCCTTTGATGAACATATGAATTATTTTATTGTAAAACCTATTCGTGCAAAAATCTTAATGTATTGATTTATTTTCTTTTTTTTTCAAAGATGAATTTTTGAATAATCATTGGTCTTCTATTTTTAAATTATTTAGTCAAATAACCAAGTTTTTAATCTTTTTTGTTATTGTTACCAGACAGAAATAAAAAAATCACCCTAAATTGTTATTTATTTGAGGTTTTTTAACATCCGGCTCTTTTCTTGTTTTTTCTTTATATTAATCAACTTTTTTTCTGTTTGTTTTCAAATTTTAGATGTTTTGGACAGAATAAGCAACACGTAATGAGTGTTTTCAGAAAATATGCATTCTCAAAATTTAGTTGTTTTTTTTTGAAAAATATAATTTTCTTTTGAAAGCAGCTGAAATTTTCCCACTGCAGAGTTATTATACTTTCTTTAGTCAAATGTTTGAGAATTTTCAGATGATTTGGCAAATAATGACAATTTTTGAGACAACTTTGAATGTCGTCGCATTTGTGTCAAGTTTATTTTATTTATATCTTATATATCAGGCGAATGTATTGCATTCTTATTGTAGGTGAGTATGCTGGAGAAGTTGTAGAAGATTTTGAGAATGTATTGAAAAATCTATTAACTAGAATGTTTTCTGAAGACTTTAACGTAGAATGCGCAATGGAAAAAAATTGAGTCAAGTGAATCTAGTTGTGAAAATAGCTACTTTAGTAACGTCAGAGTATTGGCCAGAATTCAATCGGTAATATACGCTCTGTTGCAAATCATTTTTTTTTGTTGATAACTACAAGATTGTGTTTCATTAGTGACTAGAAAATTAATTCATTCAGGCCCGATTACCTCAGAAAACTTTTTTTTTCAAAAGTTTCAAAAGTCTTTCATTTTCATTGAAAGGTTTTTGAGAAGTTAGTTTTCTGAAAATATTGCGCGAGAAAACTGAAACTACAAATTCTTTTACAGAGCTGAGTAATTTGAAATTTTAGAATATCAAGATTTCTCACATTCAAAGTTTTCACGTTGAAACAAGAAGTTTACAAATTTCACATGAGTTTTTCTTTTTCATGAAATTACTTGACTTTGGTTTGTAGTCGAAATGTTCTGTTTCAAAGTTGCCTCGATTATACCAATGTTGTAATTTTTGCGCTATTACTTTAAAAGTGTATTTTGATTGGTTAAAATGCTGAAATCAGAGCTGGAAATGTTCATAATAATGATTACTTCTTTAAGAAAAACTGAAATGATCAGTTTCACTATGTAAAACAGTGAACCGAGCATGCTTGGGCAGGTTTTTTTCACCAAACCCACAGCTCAAAATTCTGCAATTTTATATGGCTTAGTGAATATCCATTTACTTCTATCCACAACTAAATTCCAGAATATATCTAATAATTCTTGGATTCGGAATGTTACTCATGACTTCATACGGTTTATCAATTATCGAATATCTTGCTGCTGGCCAGCAATACGCACTTCTAGACGAAGGTGTTACGTGTTAGTCCATTTTTTTTTTTGAATTCACCTGTCTCATTAAAACCTTGATCTTGTTTTTGTAGTTCGTTCAAAAACGTGGGAATTTATTCATGAGTTTGGTTATATGATGGAATGTATGTCGATGCTATTTTTCTCGGCGGGTAAGAACTTTGATCACCAATGTAATTAAAATGGAATCAATGGTTTTAGAGAGGTTGATAGCCACGAGTTATCCTAAACTATATGGCTCTGAATTTTTCTTTTTATATATTATGCTCACTATAATGATTATAATCGCTGTTGCATTATATTTTAGTATGAGTATCCATGTTTTCGGCATTTTGATAACTCCAACGGCAGTTGGATCATGTCTGGATCTTACAGCACTTCTGGTTAGCTTGGTTACAAAAATTTCAGATTTTAAGATAATATCATTTTAGATATTGATATTCGCCTGGCATACAAGTTTGCAAAACTATCGGCAAACCACCGGTGCAGTCGGGTTGAACCGAAGATTTCAAATGTCTGAAGTGTATGAGTGGACATCTACTTTACTTCCGGCTGCTTTTGGTGCAATGGTTTGCAAACTCATTTCATCAGTAGCTATCTGGACTTGGTTGATTCTCGAGTTGACAAGTGCTGACTACGGTGTTGCTAACTTTATTTACAATAATGTAAGTTAGCTTCGGCCTTTGTGCAAAGATCCTAAACATAATGATTTTCAGCTTCTCAACGCATATATCGTTGCGTTTCCCTGGGTTCTAATACACCGCAACAAAAATCTGAAGCGAAAAATATTCACATCAATTTGTCCAGGATCTGCGACTTCCACAATGAGCAGCGTGAAAATCGGGCAAATCAGAACATTGGAGGGCGATGAGATAAAACTTCGAGGCTCACAGAATGATTATTTTGAAATGTTACGCGATTCATGGCAAAAATGAAAATGTTCATTACCGGTATAAATATGAGAATCTCTGACCTGACAATATAGCAAAATAAGTGAAAACTTACAAAAAATTAAAAGCATTTTTCGATCCCCGTTTGGTGGCTCTAGTAGAAGTCGTCGCAGAACCTCGTCCTCTTCCGCGTCCACAAGTCGACTTTTTCACCGGTACTTCTTCATGATCTGTAGAGAAAAAGAAATTTCCTTGTAAAGTTTTAAAAAAATCTGCGAACCGGATATAATATCAGAATCATCGCTAACAACATGACTTCTTTCGGGACTGTTATCCAAATCATCATGACTAGCTGCTACAAAAGAAGCGATGACATCATCGTCGTCTTCTTCTAAGTTCTCAACGCCTTCTTTCGATTTTTCATAATAACTCATTTTCAAATCCATCAAATCCTTATTAATCATATCTTTGAATGCATCCAAATCCTCTTCAGATTCGATGTTTGGAATCGGCATTTTTCTCAAGGTGTCTCGCATCAATCCAACTTGTTCCTGAAAAAACTCAACAATCAAACTATGATATGGATTTTAGTTACTAAAATCGAATCCAGGACTGAAATATTTCAAGAGGTGGGCCGTAATTTAACGTTTTTTTTCGTGACGATGTTCAAGTTTTTAAGATTTTCTGATAGAATATTTTTTGAAGCTACTGAACTCATTGTTTCAGTTCAGATAGAATATAAAAGTGAATTTTAGGTCCAATGTTAATAGAATGAAAAATATTATTTTTGAGGTCCAGATTATTCGGTTTAAAATTTCATCACCATTGTTTAACTAGACTAGAACTCACTTTCAACGATTTCTGAAACGCAGCATTAGCTGCGGTAGCCTTTTCCTCAATGTCTGCATATTGTTCTACAGCTTTACCAATATCAGCAGGTTTTAGAACTGTCATGCGTTGATCGAGTGGCAGATTTGAGAAATATTCGTTGATCTGAAACAAAAAGATTCTCATTTTGAACTTGAAACATTAGGCCTACAATGAATTGCAAATTTGTTGAGCTGACATTCCCGAGTCTTTCGTCATCGATTATTTCGTCAACTTTTGTTTTTTTCGTTCGATCTCGTATAGTCTTCTGAAATCAGTCTTTCGATTATTTTGATTTCCGTTCGATTCAATAGTCAAATTTTTTTCAATTTCAAACCAAAAGTGTATGACTTTTCATCATTTTTTTGCTGTTAAAACAAACACTTTACAATAAACATATTTTTTCATGTGCTGTTCATCGATGATCGGAACAACAGAACAATTTTGTTGATAAAATTCAATCTTGATAAAACTATATAGTCACTCCCTTATTTGATTCTCAACCATTCTTTTTTTCAAATTCATTAATTAGGTTTTTGTTATAGTTGTTCTGATAGTCAAAATGTTCAAGAAAATAAAAAACTTCGTACCAGTTAACCCAACTATTTGGACTATGAATATTGTTTTGAGCCAGAGAATGTTGAAATGCTAGAAATAGTTTTTGACTTGAGTTCACACTTTAAAGAAGTGAGATGAATATATGTTTTTTTTCCTGACAGTTTCACTGTTATATCCACATTTTCTTTAAAGTAGGGTTATATTTTATCTAAATCTTCGAAATTCATTTGCAATTGCACACTTTTTTTTCAGTTGATACTAAATTTACCTTAGACTGAATTCGCTCTTTACCGGAAACTACAATAATATGTAGTCTCTTCATGGATAACCCGAAAATGAGAAAATTGAATACCGGCGATATGGAGTGTTCAACATCGCAATCAGAAAGTTCATTCGTTAGAAAATCACCAACTACACGAATTTCTTCTATCACTATGAACACTAGTAACATAAAACTTCACGGTGTTGTAACACGAAAAGGAGAAATGAGATTTTTACCAGGGAAAAACATTTACGTTATTGATTTTGAAGTGACAGATATTGATGGAAATCGTATAAAGATCACTGGATTTGAAAATGAAGCAGAGATAATTGAAACAGATATTTTTGAAAATCAGGTAACTAATTCTTTTAACTAGAAAGGTTATTTTTCTCTTTCAGAGCTATTATATTACCGGAGTTAGAGCAGCTAAAGCTGACGAAAGATACAACGACACTGATCATTGTTGCGAGTTGAAAGCATATCGGGATTTTCATATCGAACTGAGTTCTGATTCAATTCCAATGCCTGAATTGAAACTCCGAAAACTATATTACATTGATTCACATATCGATGAATGTATCGATGTGCTAGCTGTTGTTGACAAAATGAGCGATTTAATAGTAAGAAACAAAAGCTTTTAGGATTGTCACATAATCGAGCCAACATTTTTGCGGCTCAAAAACTGTAGTTCCTGAAATAAGAGAAGAAAAAATCAAAAATTTCTTAATTCAAAAAATTTGTTATTCAAAATTTGAACTCTAGTGATTAAGGAAAATGTTTATAAACCACCGAAGTTGAATGATGGTTAACCTCAAAATAGGAAAGTAGTTACACATAAGAAGTTGGCGTCTTATGTTATATTTTCGACTTTTATGTCAAAAAATGTATAAAACATGGTTCGCTTCTTTGATTCTTCAAGTTAATCTGCCCGATATACGGTTGTGAGCATAATTTTACTAAAAAAGCTAATGCTAGGCAAGAAAAAACTCAATGGAAAATTTTCAGAGAAGATAACAAAGCTAAGTATTTCAGATAACTAAAAATCACAGAGTAATCAAAAAAGACGCGAAATGGAATTAATCGACGAATCTCAAACACTTGTTCGTTTCACAGTATGGGACTCTGAAGCTGAAAATTGGAATCCAAATTATTTGCACAAAGTTTTGGCTCTCAAAAGTGTAAAACCATACAAAAATATCGCGAGGCGTTGTGCTTGAAAACAACATATGATACTGACATAGATTTTGATCCGAAATCTTCAGAAGTTTCAAATTTGTTGGATTGGTATGAAAAGAAACGACCAGGATTAAAAGTAATGGTACTAAGTGAGATATCTCATCAAAACGAGGACGCGACTATCACTATTTCTGAAACCTGTAGACCAGATGTGCCACAATATTTCATAGTGAATGCGATAATCACTGGAATCGAACCTAGAAGGTATAAAGGATGCTTGGACGATGAATGTTATAAAAAAGTAAATGAAAAAGATGGTGGCTATTATTGTATAAAATGTAAAAAATCAACTTCAACATTTCAATGGTTGTATTTAATGAGAATCGAACTCACTGACTGGACTGATCAAATCGATGTCAAAGGTTTCAATGAAATTGGCACTGAAATCGTAGGAAAATCTGCGCAGGTTACTATATCTAATATTCTGACCTTTGGAAGTTTTTTTCCAGGAACTTGAAGAGCTGAAAGTCACCAATGAGCAACAATACAATGAAATTTTACAAGGATTGATCTTCCAGAAGAAACAGTGGAAACTTGAACGCGAAACAAACGTAATTTTAGAGAAATTTATGAGAACAACATTTAAGTTGATAAATTGTTTCAGAGATCAGGAAAACAATTCAAAGTTCATTCAGTCAAAGAGATTGAGAAGGATAATATTATGGAAAAGTTGGAAGACTTGACTCAACAACTTCAGGACTTGTAAAATAACTATTAGGGCCTATAAACTACTATGTTCTTTTGCGCCTTTAAGCTCATTTAAAAAAAAAAATCATAAATCCGTTTTTCGATTATTTTGATTTCCATTCGATTCAATTGTCAATTTTTTTCCGATTTTGAACAAAAAGTGTATGACTTTCCATTATTTTTTTGCTGATAAAACAAACACCTTACAATAAACATATTTTTTCATGTGCTGTTCATCGAAGGAATGGTGTTGTGGGTGATCGGAACCACCAAACAATTTTGTTGATAAAATTTAATCATGATAAAACCATATTATCACTCTCAACCATTTTTTTCAAACGTTTTCAATTAAAATTTTGATATCACTGTTCTAATAGTCAAACTGGTCGGAAAAAATGCGAAAATACCTTACCAGTCAACCAAAAAATTGAACTGCGGAAACCACGTATAATATTTTTCTCTCTATTGAATACTCATTTTTCAAGGTTTTCATTATTTTGACGTTTTCAGGTAAACTCACAAGTCAGAGTATTTTTCATGCAGAACGACAATCCAAAAGAAGATTCAATCACTCAATTTCTTAACAATGAATTATCTCTATCAAAAATTAGAAAACTAAATACCGGCGGTGTAGAGGTTTCAACATTGGAATCAGAAAGTTCACTGCCAAGAAAATCAAGAACTACGCGAATTTCTTCTATCACTTTGTACACTAGTAACATCAAAATTCACGGTGTTGTAACAGGAAAAGGAGAAATTAGATTTTCACGAGCGGCAAATATTAAAGTTATCAATTTTGAAGTGGCAGATATTGATGGAAATCGTATAAAGATCGCTGGATTTGAAAATGAGGCAGAAATGATTGAGACTGATGTTTTTGAAAATCAGGTAACTATTGCTTTTTCAGACTATGAAAAGGTTATTTTTCCGTTTCTAGAGCTATTATATTAGCGGAGTTGAAGCACATGAAGCTGACGAAAAATACAACGACACTGGTCATTATTGCGAGTTGAGAGCACGTTCAGATTTTCACATCGAGCAAAGTACTGAATCAATTCCAACGCCAAAACTGACAATCAAACGAACAAAATTATGCGATATTGGTTCACATGTCAATGCTCATATCGATGTTTTAGCTATCGTTGAGAAAATTAGTGATTTGATAGTAAGGTTCAGAAATCCTATGTCTTATTGGTAAAATCTGATCCAGAGATGACGTTTTGTTAGACTTCGGAAGATCTGTAATTTTAAAATTGATGAAAAGATTGCTTGACATAATTTTGTTAAATTCAAGCAATTTCCAAAAGTTCTCTTTAGGTTCATAACTATTATTTTCAAAACGATTCTATTCGCATTTTGACATTGGTAAAATACGTATAAAATTCAGATTACTACAAAGAATAGAGTGAGAACAATTAGACGCGAAATGGAATTAATCGACGAATCTGCAACAATTGTTCGTTTCACAGTATGGAATACTGAGGCTGAGAATTTGAATCCAGATGATTATTTGCATAATGTTATGGCTTTCAAAAGTGTAAAACCATACAAATATCGTGGGGCGTTGTGCTCGAAAGTAACGTTTGATACAAACATTTATTCTGATTCGGATTTTTCTGAAGTTCAAAGTTTTTGGTATGAAAAGAAACGGCCAGGAGAAGAAATTTGTGTGCTAAGATTTATCATCCGAAAATGGACGCGATGATCACTATTTCTGCAACTTCTGGACCAAATGTGCCACAATACTTTATATTGAATGCGATGTTTATCAGACTTAAACCTCGGCCTATGTATAAAGGATGCACGAATGAAAAGTGTTTTAGAAAAGTCGTTGATGTAGAGGAAGGTTATTTTTGTGACAAATGTAAAAAATCAAGTTCAACGTTTCGATGGTTGTGCTCATTGAGAATCGAACTTTCTGACTGGACCGGTCAAATCGATGTCACTGCTTTCAATGAATCTACCACTGAAATCGTAGGAAAATCTGCGCAGGTGACCATATTTGATGAATTGAGCTTTAAAGATGTTTTTAAGGAACTTGGTGAGCTGAGTGAAACAAATGAAGAACATTACAATGCCATCTTACAACAATTGTATTTCCAAAATAAACAGTGGAAAATTCGGAATAAAACAGAACCGAGTTGAGAAACATTGAGCATAAAAAAATTTTGAGTTGATGAATTGTATTTCAGAAGTCAGGAAATCAATTCATTGTTCTTTCAGTCAAGGAAATTGAGAAAGATGATATTATCAAAACAATGGAAGAGTGTATTCAACAACTTGAGCACTTGTGAAATGCTATTCAACGTTTCGGACCTGATAAACTACTATGTTATTTTAAGCCTTTGGACTTGGTTTTTTTTTTGAAAACTTGTTCTGTATGATTGTATTTTTCTGATTGTGTGATCCAATAAATTTCTAAATAAAATTCTCTGAAACTGTTACCTTCTTAACCATCAAAATTTCCAACGGATTTGCCACAACATCCTCATATTTTGCACCCATTCTTCTTGTATTCACTGGTTGCACAGTCGCCCATTCGTCTTCATACAAAACTTTGAGACGAATAAGTGGTAGTTTTGGCTGTCGTGGTCCTCGAGACCGTTCGGCCTTCGAGATCATTTCCGCCAACTTTTTCTCGATTAGAACTTCATCCATGAAGTTCCCATTACTGTCCTTGTATCGATTACTATTATGATCTTTTCTGGCTCCTTTCGGGACTTTGTCCAATAGTAATTCATCGACAACCATTGGCCTTACAGTTTCTAGCTTGATGGGTTTTGACGCGAACTTACGACCCTTGATTTTCAGCAAAAATGCGTGTTTGGGAAGTGCTTCATCTTCAGTTAAGGAAGTGGCAACAGTCGATCCAGGTTGTAGAATATAAAAACCGGTGCCAACTGCTTCCGAAGAAGCAACGTATTGAGGTTCCGGCTTCGATTCATGTTCATGTCCCCAAACCAACAAATCGAAGAATTCGGGAATCAAATTTTCAGGCAAAAATGCGCCTGTCGATCGATGTAGAGCACGTCGCGGTCTATTTTGATGCAGTGTGAAGAGATTGAACCAGTCTTCGGCTCCTTCGTTTGGTCGGGGGAATGTGATTTCTTCGTTTTGAAAAGCTCGAACTAGTCGATCGTCTCTTTGACTTCCCAATCCATACAAGGCCAATCGCGTGTCACCTTTACGCAATAAAAGTGGAGAAACGATGAATTCTTTGATGTTCTCATGTTTTCCAAAAAGATTAATCAATCCTGCTTCATGCAATAAATCCAAGGCAGTGAGACCTTTTCCAGCTAAATCATCATGATTTCCATGGATTGTGAAAATAGGTAAACCAACATTAATGTTTTCATCCTGTAAAAAATTGGAATTCGATGAAACCCTCTGAAATTACTACTTACATGGTAGTTAACTCTATCGAACATACTTTGATTGAAATCAACCGATGGATCTGACAAAAACTCTAATTCAACTGGATTCGAATTGAGACAATATTTGCGCAGAAGTTGTGTCACCTTGTGCTGTACTTCTCTTGATGGATGATTCTCATGGAATAAATCTCCGCCTAGCAGGATCATATCGACTTGTTTTTCAGTTGCGATTTGTAAAACCTCTTCAAAAGTATTAACAGCATCCATATTTCTGGAAACCGCTATTTCTTATGAACTATTTTTAACTAGAATCTCACATGATTGGTTTATTTTCGCCATATCCGCAATGAATATCCGTGGCGACAAGAATTTTGATAACATCATCTACTTCTGGCTGAGGCACATTTTCGTATTCAAACATTTCCTTGTCAACCATAGTATCATTTGCTGGTTGTTGAGAATCGAACACACAGCTATCCTCGTCGTACTCCTTTTTTACATCCTGAGAAAAGTAGTAGAGGTTTTTTTTCTTGAGAATAGCTTACTTTGACTTCTGATTCTTGACTTTCAGGCACAAAATCGTCGAAACTATCATAACCATCCGACATTATCCTTTTTTTTTTTCAAAAAAAGTTTTTTGAAAAAAACAAAAATAAAAATAATGTGTGTCAACACTTCGGCGCGAAACTACACACAATGGGTTGTTGTGGAGGAGGAAAACTTCAATTTTTGAACAGGACTCAAGTTCATTGCTTTGCCTCGGGAAAATTTCGATTATGAAATTTGACTCAAAAGATAACCAGGCAATAATGCACAACTGATTTTGAGCATTCAAATACTCCTTGAGTTATTCTAATGCTTACCAGATAAAAAATGTCTGGTTGAATGTAGTAGCGGAATCCACAAGCAAAAAAAAGTACAAAAACACACACTTTTTGCTACTGCGGAAATTTGAAAAATTCAACGAAGAAAAGTGGGCGGGTTCTATTTTGTGCACTTTTGCGGCACACAGTTTCAATAAAAAAACAGTTTTTTATTTTATTTTTGCATTGGATATTGAAAAAACCAGTCATAGAGTATTCAAATGAATCAAATTTGAAGCAAATATGATCTATCATATATATTATATTGTAATAACTCCTAGAAAAAAAGAACTCTCTGTTCATTGCTTCCATGAGTAATTTTCGAAAAAAAAACGTTTGAAAAATTTTCTTGACGATTTTGATCCTCTCAAACTGAATAACAATCAAAAAATCAGTCAACCAATTCTCTACTTTTTTATCTTTTCGAATTATAAGTTCGGAGAAATTGAAAAAAAACGAACAAACATTTCGAAAAAAAAAAAAAGGGGCGTGGCTTAAATAATTTGTGTGCATACACCACGCGGTCACAAAATTTGTACTTTTTTTTGCTTGTGGGAATCTGAAATGTTATGCGATGTTCAAAGCTGGAAAAAACGAGAAAAAAAGCGAAAAAAAACGTTCAAAGTACCATCTCTGTTTCACACACTGTTTCGTTCCTTCGCGTCGAGACCTTTGACAGTACTCTCGAAATAGCGTGTGAAACAGAGAAAGTTGGACTTGAAAATTGGACTTTTCTCCATTATGACCGGAGAAAAATATTCTGGTTGAATGTACTAGCGGAATCTGAAATATTGGAACAAATAACAAAAGTATACTATTATCAGATTTATTATGTTCAAAACAGTTTCAGAAAATATTATATTTAAAAAACTATCAGATAAATTATTAGTAAACGACTAAAGATGAAACAGTTTGGTCCGTGTGGTACTGTAGATTTAATCAATAGA
This sequence comes from Caenorhabditis sp. 38 MB-2015, assembly GCA_900536415.3. Lineage (NCBI taxonomy): Eukaryota > Metazoa > Nematoda > Chromadorea > Rhabditida > Rhabditidae > Caenorhabditis > Caenorhabditis quiockensis. The sequence goes on along the minus strand of LR552108.1, from coordinate 1,604 downwards.
AGAGGATCTCTCGACCATAGTGAACTTGTGGTACATTTGTCATCAAAAACTGTCGGCGAATCTCGTTGGGATCTTTTTCCGGTGCCTTTTGCAATTTGACAAATCGAAGAGTTTTAGATGTGGCTTGGACAATACAACGCTGGCTGAGTTCCGTTTGGTAGTCGTAGAAGAAATAGTAGAATCCAGATGTTGCTGGATGATATTCTCCTGTTTGACTGTATAGGAACATCATCGGTTTGGTGTTATGTTTATCAGTATAACATCCATGAATAACAATGTGTCGGGGAAGTGCATAAGTCGAATATTTGCCTTCTTGTGTGATGAAACTGAGGAATTCTGGACCAACATAGTATCCATATCCAAGTTCTTCTGGATAGTGCAAACTGAAAAAATGAAAATAAAATAATTGTTATTTTGAAAATAAAGAATAACTTACTCAATGCTTTCAAGTCTTCTTAGACTTTTAATAATCGCTTCAACATTGATAACACGCTTTGAATTGTGTTGAATTCGAAGAGTTTTCAAGTATTTGAATTGTCTCAAAAACTCATTCAAATCACCATGAATATTTTCTTCGAAAATCATATTGAGACATTCAATGCTCTCTCGCCATTCCATTGATAAATTGGCAAATGCTGTTTCGAATGTCTTTTGTGCATCTGGTTCAATTTTGATATCCATTGTATGAACATCGAGAAGTTTGACAAAATATTCGAAATCTTCGGCAACCATCAAGAATTGATGTTTGCATGCTTGACAAGTATGTTTTGTCAATTCGACATTCACCAAATGACCATAGCAATGAACTAGAAGTGGTGTCATGATACTTTGTCTGAAAATATACATAAATTAATAATCAATATATAAATAGAAATGAGGATAACTTACGTTGACCTTTTGGCGAGATTATTGAATGTCTTGTCGGCATTTTTGAACTCTTTTGGCATTTTGCGATATCCTTTGCCTTCCACAAATCTCGTCGATTGTTTTTGGAACAATTTCAGATGTTCAAGAGATGATTGAAGAAAAACTTCGCGATGCAAAAGATTGATGTAGTCATCTTCAGTACATTCATCTGCAAAACATACATTAATTTATCAGAATCTTAATATATTTTCAAAAATTACTTACCAATCCCATTTTTGTGATCATTGCATGGATAATAATGATAATTGACATCATCGACTGAATGAGTATATTCGTCCATTTTTCGATCATATTCATCATCATAAGTTTCCATTCCATATCGACGGAATATATACGGATTTCCGTATTGTCGTTCTTCTGGGCATGGTATCCATGTAGACTTCGAAAGATTTGTGCAAATTGCACGACCTTTGGTTGATCCAGCGATTCTGCTAGTGTAGGACATGTTGGATAGAAGAAAGGGTAAACTTTTGGAGCTTAGTGATTAATATGGATGGGACCATCTTATTTATACCCCAAAATGGTATGGGCGGGGCCTAATTAGCTCCTCCCATTTGTTGTTGTTGTTGTTGTTGTTGTTATTGTTGTTTACTGTGTTGTTTTGGCGCATAAGGTGATAATTGTCGGTGAATTTGCCTTTGAAGTGGGAAGTTTTTGAATGAAAATAACTTCGAATA
>LR552107.1:0-44428 GCA_900536415.3 Caenorhabditis sp. 38 MB-2015 | reverse complement strand
GGCTTGGGAATCCCGGATGTTGTAAGCTTTTGCAAATTTTGATTACTTTTTTTGTTTTTTTTTTTGGTTTTTAAATGATTATTCGTAGAGTGAGGTCATTTTTTCTACTGCTTGACTCAGAACCGACCCAAAAAATCTTGAGAATCATCATCAAAAAAATTGTAGATCATCAAGTGACAATAATTCCCACATTACCAATCAATATACATCATAATATACACAAAAAATGTTCTTATATTTTTGATACCTTTCCTGGAGATTTTGGGGTACCCTTTTCAAAAAAAAAAACATTTTGTCTTTCCGAAACGGAAAGACTGGCTCAAAATTACAAACAAACGACACCAATGGGTCATTTATCGCAGGCATACCTCAAACTTGGGTAATTAAACCGACTTTTCTATCTCTCCCTTCTTTCTTATTGATACACACATGCAAATCTCATTAATGTTTTGGTTGTGTGCTATACCCACACGTTGTAGCGACCCAACACTGTCTGTCTAGTCATGACAATTGTGTCTATTCTCATTCGCTTACGACCATATCACGTTGAATACACGCCATCCCGTCCGATCTGGCAAGTTAAGCAACGTTGAGTCCGGTTAGTACTTGGATCGGAGACGGCTTGGGAATCCCGGATGTTGTAAGCTTTTGCAAATTTTGATTACTTTTTTTGTTTTTTTTTTTGGTTTTTAAATGATTATTCGTAGAGTGAGATCATTTTTTCTTTTCCTGGAGATAGTGCAAATTTTGGCGTACCCTTTTCAAAAAAAAAAAACATTTTGTCTTTCCGAAACGGAAAGACTGGCTCAAAATTACAAACAAACGACACCAATGGGTCATTTATCGCAGGCATACCTCAAACTTGGGTAATTAAACCGACTTTTCTATCTCTCCCTTCTCTCTTATTGATACACACATGCAAATCTCATTAATGTTTTGGTTGTGTGCTATACCCACACGTTGTAGCGACCCAACACTGTCTGTCTAGTCATGACAATTGTGTCTATTCTCATTCGCTTACGACCATATCACGTTGAATACACGCCATCCCGTCCGATCTGGCAAGTTAAGCAACGTTGAGTCCGGTTAGTACTTGGATCGGAGACGGCTTGGGAATCCCGGATGTTGTAAGCTTTTGCAAATTTTGATTACTTTTTTTGTTTTTTTTTTTGGTTTTTAAATGATTATTCGTAGAGTGAGATCATTTTTTCTTTTCCTGGAGATAGTGCAAATTTTGGCGTACCCTTTTCAAAAAAAAAAAACATTTTGTCTTTCCGAAACGGAAAGACTGGCTCAAAATTACAAACAAACGACACCAATGGGTCATTTATCGCAGGCATACCTCAAACTTGGGTAATTAAACCGACTTTTCTATCTCTCCCTTCTCTCTTATTGATACACACATGCAAATCTCATTAATGTTTTGGTTGTGTGCTATACCCACACGTTGTAGCGACCCAACACTGTCTGTCTAGTCATGACAATTGTGTCTATTCTCATTCGCTTACGACCATATCACGTTGAATACACGCCATCCCGTCCGATCTGGCAAGTTAAGCAACGTTGAGTCCGGTTAGTACTTGGATCGGAGACGGCTTGGGAATCCCGGATGTTGTATACACAAAAAAATTTCTTATATTTTTGATACCTTTCCTGGAGATAGTGCAAATTTTGGCGTACCCTTTTCAAAAAAAAAAAAATATTCTGTCCATTTTTTGTCTAGAGTTATAAGAAATCGATCATATATATGATCGAAAGTAGTCAGAATAATTTTACTAGAAAGTTACTGTTCACGTTGAAAGGAAAATAATATATGCTTCCGAATGACAAAGACTATACATTTGCTGATTCGAGAAATACGGAATTTAGTCTACAATTTCACTTTGGTGCGAAATAAAAATTATCATGACGTTTACCATACTCAAATACCTTTTGTCTGAAAATTTCATCAAAATCTGGGTCATTCAATTTTGAACGTAGAATAGGTGAAAACTAAGGTACAGCTCTTTTTTTGGTGAAAAATGAACATCACCATCATGTTTGACGTACCCGAAAACATCTGGTAACAAAATTTAAACACTTTTTTTAAAATTTCATAATGTCTGGCTGCGAAATGTCTGGCTGGGAAATGTCTGGCTGCGAAATGTCCCGGAGCCGAAAAATGAAGTTCTGAAAAATTGAATAATATGAAAAATTATTCAAACCTGTGAAATAGAAAATTGTGAAAATGCTCAAAACAAAAACAAAGAGTGTAAAAAGAAAAATTTATACGGAATTTTTCAGAAATAAAATATTTTATTTAAAAAAACTGTAGAAATATTCAAGGCGCACAACGTTCCGAAGAAATGTCTCGCAGCGAAAAAAATGCCAGGGAAAAAATTATTTTGTTTTCTTTTTTTCATGTTTTCGAAAAAGTTTTCATTTCTTTGTTTTGTTTATTTTCTTAGAAATTCATTAATTCTAATCATCATTTTTCTTTTGCTCCTATTCATAAACATTTTTTCTATTAACACCATAAATTTCAAAAATCTTAATCAAACGAGAATTCGGAATAATGCTGCGATTTGTTATGTTTTTTACTAGCAAAGTTTTTCCGCATAAGCATAAATTATAAATCTTTACAGATACACTATGGCCGATAAAAAATCACGCGCAGCAAAGAAGAGGGCTAAGAAGGCGGCGGCAGCGAAATTGGCAGAGGAAAAAGCTTCAGAAGGGCAATCTTCGTCAGAGGAAGTTCCAGTTGAGCAAGTTCCGGAGAACCCGATACCAGCGATTGTTATCTCAGAAGTGCAGGAAGACGAGAAAGTCTTAGAGGAACAAGATCTTGATGAGCTAGAACCAGAAGATGAAGAAGTGCCCACTGTTAATATGATAACATCTGACGATGTAGAGTTCTCGGTGAGTTTTTGTTAAAAAAAAACAAAAACGAAGAAATATCAAAATTTGTACAGTTCATAAAAATCGAAACGAAATATCTTGATAAAAGTTCAAGTTTTTCATTAAAATTTATGTCGTTTTGAAAATATCAAAACGCTGATAAATTCTCGTTCTTCATTTTGTGAAAATTCACTGAAAACCTGGGAATTGAGTTCGAATTTTGCTCTAGTTTATGTTTTCAGTAAAGTGCAAGCTTTGAGAAAGTTTTTCGACACGAAAACTCTTAATTTTCGATAAAACATTTTCAAAAAGTCAATAAAATATTGGAAAATTATGCAATACATGACATTTTCAACTAAACTAAATCGGTGAATTTTTATTAAACTCTAATGCTTTACTTAAAATAGAACTAACAGAGTTTTCTCAGGAGTGACAACTTTTCAAACTGAAAATAGATATTTTTTGATATGAAGTTCAAAATTTTGATTTTTAAAAAAGATGTTTTTCACTTCCCAGAGCGTCAAATTCAGTTTCAAAATTGTGAATGAGATTTCGAAAAATTAAAGCCTGATAAAACAGAAATTGCTCTAAATTAGTTTCTCTAGGGTTGTAAAACAGGCGCGACGGGCCGCCAGCAATGTTTGTTTGACGCCAGTCGCGCCCGCCTGTTTTTTTGTTTGACGCCCGCCGCGCCCGCCTGTTTTTTTGTTTGACGCCCGCCACGCCCGCCACACACGCCTGCAACAAGCAAATAGCAGAGGCGGGCGTGGCGGGCGTCAAACAAAAAAAGGAGGACGGGCCTCCCGTCGCACCCGTTTTACAACCCTAAGTTTCTCCATAAAGTAAGCATTTTTGATAATTTTCAGAGCCTCATTCATATTTTCAATGCACTCTTAGGACTTATGCTTTTCTCAATAAGAATTGAAACGTGCAGAAGATATTAGTGATATTGATCAGCGTTGTTAAATGTTTTGAATGCCATATTACTCGGCTGAAAGCTCTACAGACTCCTGAAAAAGTTCCCTTATGAGTTAGTTGTCCTGTTTTTGGTGACATTTAATCAAACTTATTTTCCAAGCTTCTCATTTTTCTACGAGCGAAATTGAAGTTTCATAACGAATGAAAATATATTAAATGACGTAGATTTTACCAAATATTTCATTTTTACACAAATTTCCTTTATAGACTCATAACAACTTCTTTTTCAGATTCGAAGAAATGTAATTAGTAAATGCCGAACAATCGAAGCCATGCTCGAAGAAGGTAACTCTGGAGATCTTATCACACTTCCCGAAATTACTTCGAAATCTATGAAAATGGTGTGTTTCTTGCTTTTCATTTTGCCTCATTTCAAATATTGTCGTTTCAGATCGTTGATTATTGTAAAAGATACAAAAATTGGCCTGAAGATCCGGAAAAGAAAACAGATAGAATGAGGAAATGGGATGCGCAATTCTTGAAAATCGATAATGAAACGTTGTTTGAATTGATTACGGCGGCCGATTTTATGGATGTTGATGGACTTCTTGAGATTTTGAGTGAATATGTTGCCAATATGATCGCTGTAAGGATTTTTCGAAACATATTTAGAAAATTATGAATAACAAACTTGTGCTAATCAGTACAAGAAAATTTTGGGCTATTTCCAAAACTAAATGGAACCAATTCATTGAATTATGAAATTAAACATTTCGAAAATAAAAATCAAGTTCGGTTCTATTTCATAATTTTTACAACTCAGAAACAGGTTTGGAAAATTTCGAACAGAAAAAAAAAATGAAAAATCACAAAAACTTAGCAGAAATTAATCAAAGTATCACCTAGATAAAAATAATCATTCATTATTCCAGGGAAAAACCACCGAGGAGATTCGTCAAATCTACGGCATTTCGAACAACTTCAGCGAAAAACAGGAAGAGCAAGTTCGTCACCAGAATGCGTGGTGTGACTGCGAGACTGTGCCAGTTAGATCCGAAAGAAGGCCAACAGAGCCAGGCACCGAAGGATCAACCGATTCAGATAGTCCATTCGAAGAAGATTCATCAGAGTCAGTCAGCCCCTTCGAGGAAACATCATCAGAGCCAGACATCGATGCAGATGAGCCGAGCACCTCCACGGAAGAAAAATGTGCTGAGCCAAGCACTTCTATCAAGCAAATGGAGCCAAGCACCTCCACCAAGGCAAAATCGATGGAGCCAAGCACCTCCACAGAAACAAAATCAGTTCAGCCAAGCACCTCTGTCAAGGCAAAATCGATGGAGCCAAGCACCTCCACCAAAGCAAAATTGATGGAGCCCAGCACCTCTTCAGGAGTAGAATCAGCTCAGTCAAGTACCTCTACAGGAACGAAATCAGCTCAGCCAAGCTCCTCCACCACTGCAAAATCGATGGAGCCAAGCACCTCTATCAAGCAAAAATCGATGGAGCCAAGCACCTCCACCAAGGAAAAATCGATGGAGCCAAGCACCTCCACCAAGGCAAAATCGATGGAGCCAAGCACCTCCTCAGGATTAAAATCAGCTCAGCCAAGCACCTCTACAGAAACAAAATCAGCACAGCCAAGCACTTCTGCAAAAGCAAAATCGATGGAGCCAAGCACTTCCTCAGGAGTAAAATCAGCTCAGCCAAGCACCTCTACAGGAACAAAATCAACTCAACCAAGCACCTCTGCAAAGGCGAAATCGATGGAGCCAAGCACCTCCTCAGGAGTAAAATCAGCTCAGCCAAGCACCTCTACAGGAACAAAATCAACTCAACCAAGCACCTCTGCAAAGGCGAAATCGATGGAGCCAAGCACCTCCTCAGGAGTAAAATCAGCTCAGCCAAGCACCTCCACAGGAATAAAATCAACTCAGCCGAGCACCTCCACAGGAAAAAAATCAGCTCAACAAAAAAAGAAAAAGTGATTAGAAATCGCTCAATGATCAGAATCCCTTCATTATCTGCTCAGTTTTCTCGGGATTTCAAATGTAAGCTTTGTATTTTTGGCACTTATATGTGATATAATTCTAAATTTTTCATTGCTTATTTGTATTATAAAAAGGTAAATATAAATTGGGGGAATTATTGTGAGCCATAAAGTTTGAACCTTTGATGTATAAAAATTAAACTTTGTATTTGTGGGTTCGCAGACTATGTGTTTTTTATCACATATAGATGTATATCAGGAAGAGTCCAATTTCCAATAGAAGCTATTTGACAGGAGTGTTATTGAGTTCCAGAATTTTTCAAAATTATGGTAAGATTTTCGGCCGATTCACTGAAAACTTGTAAATGAGGATGGACGTCGCAGCGGCTGCGGCACATTTTAAGTAGCTGGGACAATTTTCAGAAGTAATTGCTTTGACGCAGATCTGCTATTCTTTCTTCGAATGTGCCAATTTTCTCTGAGTTTACCCTAACTTCGGTGATGCCCCTTTTTTTTTAAGTTCGGAACAACTTTGGAGCACCCGAGTTCGCTCTGAAGCCTCAGAAATTAACTAAAAATATACCAGAGTGTCAAAATCAGTTTCTGAAAATCTAATTTTTGTATTGAAGCCTTTTTCGAACAAATATTTAGGTTCACAAATTCACAGAACTATTGTGGCCCAATAATAATGAAGAAAATTAAAAATATGTAGTGAATTTTAGCTCAGTTGAAAAAAAAAACTGAAATGAACTCAGGCGCCCATAAATGTGATTATCAAATAAGTATAAATATTTTATTCAGGATAATAAAAACTTCAGCGCTCCAGCAATTAATCGATATCTCTTGAGCTGAATCGATGTTATGCTGAACCTTGGGTGTTCTTTTAGGATAGCTAAAATGTATTCGAACAATGTTCTGAAGCTTGTTTCGAAGGTTAGCAAGAACAAATACAAGGAAATCGTCATTTTTTGTGAATTTTCATGATATGGCGAGTTTGTTGAAAATGTTAATGATCATTCCATGCGATTGATAAACTTGAGCTGAAACTTTTTGAACCCGAATACTTGTTAACATGTTATCCTCTACGGTGAAATGGAAAACGATTTTATTGCAGGTTTTCAAATCTTGCGAGGTCTTTGAAATGAATATATAAAAACAAGGTGAAATTTGCAAAAACCGAAAACTTGGAAGTTTCTTTTTTGATAAGACCAGGTTGAATAAATTAGACTTATAATTTGAACTTTGTGTAAATATCTCGAAGCACGTGTTGCTCATCTAAATTTTATTCAAATAGTTTAAGTTTTCGTGTATATAAGTTAGTTTTTATATGATAACATCTGACGATGTAGAGTTCTCGGTGAGTTTTTGTTTAAAAAAAACAAAAACGAAGAAGTATCAAAATTTGTGCAGTTCTTAAAAATCGAAAGGAGATATCTTGATAAAAGTTCAAGTTTTTCATTAAAAACTATGTTGTTTTAAAAATATTAAAACGCTGATAAATCCTCGTTCTTCATTTTTGAAAATCCACAGAAAAAGTAAAGTGCAAGTTTTGAGAAAGTTTTTTCGAAATCAGATTTGCAAAACCTAAAACTTGGAAGAGTTCATTTTCTAATAAAGCCAGGTTGAGTAAATTAGATTTATAATTAGAAATTTGTGTAAATATCTCGAAGCGCGTGTTACTGATTAAAGTTTTATTCAAATAGTTCAAGTTTTCGTGTATGTAAGTTATTTTTTATTCATGATATACACTTTTATGCGGAAGAAAAATAAGAAAAGAGGAGAGTGGGTAGAGAAAGCTCAGATCAACTCGGGAATGATGCTGTTAACGAGCAGCACGTTCGCACCAGGCATTTTCCAGCCTGATCTGAGCCTCTTCTTCTTCGGTGAGGTCGTTCGGAATATTGTAGGTTCGGCGCATCTGCTCGGTTGTTTCCCCCTGAAAACAGAATTGTGAGTTTTTCATTGGGTGAGCTTTGCTTTGTGAATGGTTCAGTTTCAGATCGCTTCATAAGTTTGTAAGAAGCTTAGCTAACAAGAGAAAGTTGTGAACAAATGTGAAGATTTTCGTCAAAAATTATGTAATTCTATAGACTTTTTAACTCTGACACAATACCCTCTCGGGGAAAAATCGGCAATCTTGCGACAGTTTGTCGCAAACTTGCGGCAATTTGTCGCAAGGCTTGCTGTGTTCTTGCGCCAATAGTCGCAAGCTTTGCGACATCTAGCAGCAAAACTACTGCACGGCTTGTGACACCCTTGCGCCAGAAAAAATGTGTCGCAAGTTTGCGACAAACTGCCGCAAGCTTGCGACAAGGGAAAAGCCTTGCGACACGCTTGCCGTTTTTTCCCCGAGCTGGCGGCGCTTGTTTGTAAAATGTATAAAACTCTCCACTCTCCACACTCTCTCGCTTTTTGTGTGTTTGTATTTTTCTTCTTTTTTTTTTCGACCAAAATATTTTATTCACATTTTTCTGAAGCAAAAAGCAGTTTAGAGAAAAAGTAGCTGTATTGACTGTGTAGAGAAAGAAATTTTCTTTCGATTGGTGTAAATTTTGAAATGTGAACTTATTCGAAAAAAATTTAAACGGTCGAAAACTTTTCAGAAGAAAAAAATTGGAAAATCGACTGTTTTTGGAGACGTGCTATTAAAAAAAATTATGAAAGCTTAAATCAAAAATGTGTTACCCAAGTTTTGTTCTACTTTTTTTCCTCTACAAAATGATGTATACCACGTTTCATAAAACGCAAAAACCAGGGAGGAGATACCAGTCAAAGTTGGAAAAAAGTGTGAAAAGTAACACCTCCCAATGCTCTCGCTTTGACCACGTGACAACAGTTTGTCAGGTTATGAAAAATTAATTTGTTAAATACATTTTGTAGTGCTATTTTCGGTCTACAAGATGTAGTTTTTTTTTTAATCAAAGATATTCGAGAAAATTACAGGTTGTAAATAAGAGTACAAAAAATACAATGAGTAGAGAACTTGAGCGGTTTTGAGGTGTTTCAAGTTTATTGATTATATTGGGAGTGTTTGTGAACGTATAAAAATATGAAATACCAGGTTTTGTAGAGAATTTCATGCTCAACAAGCTGGTAGATAACATATTTGATGAATTTTCGAAATAGTGGAGAAAGCGGCTGTCAAAATTACTCTTTCTTCCTGCGCGTCATACTCATCTGATAAAACAGCGATCAAAAATTGATTTTGCAGGTTTTGTAGGCCTTTTCAAGAGCTTTGCTTTGATATTTGTCAACAAATTTTAGAGAATGGAATAAACGGAAACTTTAACATTGGAAAATTGCGTTGCTGAAATTCACACAAAACACAATGATATCACAACTTTGAAACGAGTCAGTGACATTTTAGCGATTAGTAATGACTGAAAAGTAATACAAAAAAATGTTTAAACATATAAAAATGAAGCTCTTAAAAATGCCTACAAGACCTCGTAAACCAATTTTTGATCGCTGTTTTATCAGATGAGTATGACGCGCAGGAAGAGAGAGTAAAATTAAAATTTACACCAATCGAAAGAAAATTTCTTTCTCTACACAGTCAATACAGCTACTTTTTCTCTAAACTGCTTTTTGCTTCAGAAAAATGTGCTCAGCATTTGCAGTCGTAGCTACTGTGTAGGAAGAGGAAGTGCGTAGCTGAACATTAGCTAAGCATCATGTACGCGAGTCATTTTTTGAATTGCGTACTTACTGTGTACGTACGTACATCGCAGCGCTTTAGATGCGCGTTGCGGCCGTCTTCAATTTTTGCTGTTTTTTTTTTCATTAATTTCATTTTACCCTTTTATAGTGAGAAATACATGTGCGAGATTGGTGTTCCGATCGAATATATTTTCGTTATTTATTATTACGTTCATAAGAACTCTTAAAAACATTACGAATCATTGACATACATATTTTTCATGTTTGCTTATATTATTTCTGATAGTTTTTTTAAGCTTGAGTTTTTCAGTCATTCAAGTGATCGACGAGAACTTTATGAATATATGATCGCAAGGACAACAAATACTGCGAAATGGTAAACAACTTACTGTTTTTCTTATTGAAAATATACATTTTACAGACTTGAACGAAGATTTTACGAAGCTCCATTTGAAAAAAATTCAGAAAGTCAATATTTTCGAATCAAGAGAATGAATATTTGAAAAATGGTGAGTTTGTGATCAACAAGTTGAAGCTATGTTTATACACTCAAGTAATTTTGTGTGACAGTTCCGAGAATGTCGTGATGAGAAAAATAGAAAAAATACAAACTTCAGTAAACCAAGCTTTTTTCAGATCATCTCATTCACAAAAACATCATGAAACGTGCTCTCAATTCTTCACCAGAACAACTACATCGACAAAACCTGACACCTTCCGCCAGAAGAACAATTTTCGAAATCAATGATATATTTTTATTACCGTTATGTATTTTCGTTATTGTAGAATTGAAGTTATAATAAATACGTTTGTTTTTGACTGAAAATATTATTTTTTGTTTAAATTTTGGTCGAATGAAAATGATCAAAAAACTGTAGTCCAACGCACTTCCTACGCATTAACTACGCCAATGAAAAAAATGCGCAGCTACTGTGCAGCGAGCTTCTTTCTTTACAGATAGTACACAGTAGCTACGCCAGTGAACGCTGAGTGAATAAAATATTTTGGTCGAAAAAAAAAGAAAAATACAAACACACAAAAAGCGAGAGAGTGTGTGGAGAGTGGAGAGTTTTATACATTTTACAAACAAGCGCCGCCAGGGTATTGTGTCTGATCAACATCCCGTGTCTATTTTTGAATTAATTTTCGAGTAGCGGAGTTACTTTAGGGTAATCGATTTGTAAAAGGTATGTCAATACCTATGTATGTTCAGTAAACCCCTAGAAATTAAGCTGTAAGTTCCAAAAATTGAAATTATTTTGTATTTTCTTGTTTTATACTAGAAAATCGTGCGAATCGTCGAAATCACTGGAATTCTCTGAAATTCTCACGTTGATAAACTATCGTAAATTTTCAGAGCTACACGATTTTACAGGTTATCAAACATTTTTCGTAAATATTAAGGCTAAATTTGACTTCTCTTATTGAGCTTGTCAAAAACTGAGAACGCGATTTTAATCAAAGTCCAAAAATCTTCAAAATTTCCTTTTTTATGAGAATCAGAGTATTTCATGAACAATATCAAGGTAAAATGAACATTACCAATTTTAATTTTTTGTATTTTAGGTGGAGCAAACTTTTTTTCATACTCACCCTTATCATGTCGGCGATAGTTTGACTGCAAACATCAAACAGCCTTTTTATATCCAAAAAATTGCTCGCCACATATAAATCACGGAGTGTTTCGGAATTCACTCTTAAAAACATCTTATCCCAATATGGAACATCCTTGGGACTGTTGTCCAACTCGGTTATCGGTTCTTCGTGTTGGTGGTGATTCAAGTAAACAATCACCTTTTCCAAGGTTTTGCCATTTACATTCAAAATGGGCACGGCTTCTCCTGGGCGCTCACCCAACTCATTAAGCATGGTGTTTATTGTGATAGACTGACGGAGAGCGAATCTCGAAATCTAGGAAAACACATTTTCGTGAGTTTGAAAATCAGATTTTCTTGGTGAATTCTAAGATTTGAGCACTGGATTGTTAAAGCAACACGCTCAGCTAAAATCGATAGTAATAAAAATCGACAAATCTTCGAAATTAAAGCCAACACTGCCTTGTTCTTTATACTTTTCTTTAATCCAAAAAAATATTACGTAAAAAATATTAATCTTTTCAAAACATGGTATTGAGTCTGCTGATGAAGTAATTCATATTTCATTTTTCATGCAAAATTCAAAGAACTGAAACTCACTTCGCTGAATTTATTGTGAATTCACATTTCGAGATGTTTATATTAATTGTGTTGTATTTGATTTCCATTAGATTTTACCGATTATATCGATAAATTTGTTAAAGCTTGGACTTGGGTATTCGGACCTTTCCGACCGGGTCCACACTTTATAAAAGTGGAACTTTGTTTTCAGAATGATACTGGATTTAATGAAATCGATCAAGAAAAGGACGTATTTCACCATTTTGCGTGTTCTTTTTTTTTTTTTAATTTTCGAAAGAAAGCTTCTCATAACTTCAATTTTTAAAGAATGTTATATCAAAAGTGAGAATAGATTCAGAATAACAACAAAAATATAAGGTAAACGATTTTCAGTCGTGTCTCGAGAAATTTCAGACATTGAAATCAGACTGTCCGTCATAAAGATGCTCTGGTCCTACGATAAAAGGAAAGTTAAAAAAAAAAAACTAACCGAGAACTGTAATCCATCCGACGAGACGAGCGTGATCATATGCTCTTCTTGAGCATTTTCTTGTGGAACAGCAACATCATCAGCCAGGATCAGATGCTGTTCTTCAGCATTTTCTTGTACCGGAGCAGCATTATCGGCCATGATCAGAGGCTCTTCTTGAGCATTGTCTTGTACTGGAGCAATATTGTCAGCCATTATTCAGTTAGCTAAAAAAAAATCAAAAAATGTATATTCAGATATTAAAAAAAAATAAAATGAGGTAAATGTAGCCCACGAGACCGCTCACCTGCTCGAAGCTCCAAAAGAGTAAGAGAGGGGTGGAGCAAGAGACGCAGATGGGGATTTTCGTTGTTTTGGGTGAGTATAATCCTCCTCTTCATATATTTAATAATCAGGTAGGAGAAACGACATTTTGTTTTGGTTTATTGCCACTCGTTAATGAAGAAACGGGACCACGTTAATTGTTTACATAGACAGCCGTTCGAAAATTGAGAATATTTCTGGGTTTTCAGACAAATTCATGATTCTTTGGAGGAGAGACTATACCTGATGCCTGTATTGTCAGACCTGAACGGCCTAGTCTAGCGTGGCCCGATGTGAGCGGTTTTTCGGCCCTATTCTCCACTCTGTGTGTTCTGGATTATAAATTGTGACGTGAACTATGCCTCTTTGTTATGTTTTTATATAGAGTAGAAATTTGTCGGTTTCTTCGAGATGAAGTTATGGCCCGAAAGCATAGCCTGTTTTTTTTCAGACCCGACTTGACTTTTTGAACACCGAAAAACCGGAGTGTTGTTTGTTTCGAAAAAATCTGGGACCTTCAGTTCGAAACGACCTGAATATCTTAGGTTTTCAAATTCGCCCGATTGACGAAAAAAAATCCCGAAACCGCCCAAATTTCAAATCTGTTTTCTGGATCATAATCTACTGAATTAGGTTTCTTTGATAGTTCACACATTGAGAGAAAATCTGTCGGTTTCCTCGGGGAGACAGCCTCCTCTCGAAGCCCTTGTTTTTTACATCAATCTAAAACCATAATTATATGAACCCCCGCACGTTATAAATATATGAGACATTCTAATTATATATTATATCGGTGCAAAACAATTACGTTTAATAAACAAATGAGCAGGAGAACAAAGAGGATCATGCTGACTAATTATTGCTTTCTTTGACAGGTATCCAACATTGTTTTTTGGTGTATTACTCAATCAACTATAAAAAATTGAATAAAGAAGAATCAATGACATCTGTGGGAGATTACTGTTGATTTAAAACATAGATTTATTCCTTCACAAATCGCTATCACCGGACTACTGTAGTTGCAGTTTTCCCACTCGAAAATAAGCTTTTAGGAATGATGAAAACAAGAAATAAAAATGTTTGTGGGACGTTTTACTAGAATTCGAATTTGACATTGAAAATAAACGTATATTCCACTTTCAGAGCTGAAACTTAAAAACCTGTGAAAGACTTAAAATTACACATAGTTTCTCTGAAAAAATTTATTGAACAAAGATGGAATATGTCAATAACAAAAAATAGAATGAAGATGAAGTGCAGACGAGGATGTTGATCACTTCGATTTCATTTGACACCAATAGTTCTCCTTCCTCATTTGCTCTTGCTCTTCTGGGTTGAAGTCGTTTTGAATATTTAATATGGTGCGCATTTCATCGACCGTTTTGCCGTCGACCATTTCGGCAATGGTTCGACTGATTGCTCTAAGGAGACATTTGATATCCAAATAGTTGGCAGCCAGCATCAGATGGTAAAGAGCTGCTTGGTCGATGCTGAGAAAATTCTTGTCCCAATCTGTGGTAATGATGTTCACATCATCATCCACTCCGGTGAAAATTGGATCATTTGCATGATGCTCGCAGAATTTGACTACCAAGTCCAAAGTGTTTGAAGAGATGTCTGGAAGTGGGATCGGGTCAGTTGAGGCATCAGAATCGTCCAAATTGAGGTGTTGGATTAAAGTTTCGATGGTTTCCGCTCGCTTAATTGTGTTTCTTCGTATCTGCAAAAAAATATTCCAGAAACTCAATGAAATTCACCGCAAAGAGACCCATGGATAGAAGATAACCTCGAAAACCCCAAAAATCAAACTAACCTCGAATACGACATTATCGTTGGATTTAAGCTTGACAAAACGGTTTTCTGATATATTATCAGACATTCTGTTCTGTAAAAACAATAAATTGATAGAGTAAGGTATACAAACAAGAAAAAGTTGTGAATGCGCATATTTTGTAGATAAGATGACCACAGTATGTGATAACAGTTATGATTCGAGGGTCACTGACAAGGGAGATAAAAATACATTGGTAACAACGGACTTCGGAATGAGACCTATATCACTCTATAGAGTTTTTCATGCTGATCAACATTCCGCTTCTAGCTTTTGCAAAGCTCCGCGCGAAAAGCTAAAAATTGAGCTCAAAGTGTGCTCTGAAAACTTGAAATATCTCGTCGAAAATATATGTTTTCAATGAAATGAGAGTACTTAGGGGTTATCAAACATGAAAAAAACGCTGGAACCATCCAATTTTCTCACAATTCTTAGTAAATTGAGCTTGTTTTGCGTTTTCTCGAAACGTTACCATACCAAATGTGTAGAGAATGAAAAATCACACAAGATCCAATAAACTTTGCTGTGGTTTTTCATTTTTAGCCTTTTATTAATAACCTAAAAAACTGAAAATGATGATTTTCAGCTTTCCGCATGTAGCTTTGCAAAAGTTAGATCAGCAGGAAAAACTCTATCAATTGACATAAGTCTCATTCCGAAGTGCGTTGATACCTAGTTTTATCCCCCTTGTCAGTTCATAGTGGCAAAGTGAGTTTTTTTTTAAACTGGTTCTGAATTTAAGTTTGTAGTGTGCTGTGACAATTTTGCCGCACGATTTTATTTTTGTTGCTAAAATAGGATTTTTCATGTCAGTGAAATAACATGTACATAACATTAAGAGCAGTTCTAGCTGGCTATTCAAAAATCATCTTCTTACACTTAACTTTTTTACAGAATTTCCAAAGGTGCAATGAACTTGTTCGTAGTTTTTTAACATATAAATGTAAATCGATGGTGCTCTTTCATTTGAACATAATTTATTTTCTACTCCACCTTTGAAGTTTTTTCTTGATTCACCTTTCTGTTCTGGTGCAGTTTTCAAATGAAAGATCACCATGGATATAGTACAGCCCCAAAGAGAGGTTTTATCGGAAAGCCTAGTATTTGAGAATATCGCCGGTCCGCGTTTTCGACACCCACGTATACGTGCAAAAAAAAATGATGAAATCCAATTTTCACGAATACTAGGCTGTCCAGTGAACATTCCCTTGGTGGTTGTACTAATCCATTATAATTCAGTGATTTGAACTGTTTGAGCTCCCAGTTCTCAGGTCGGAAAAAGAGCTACTACATATGAATGATGAAAATATTACAGAACCAAAAAACCAGATAAATTACTATTTTTACTATTTTTATTATTTTTACTATTTACAATTACTATTTTTGAAATTAATAAAAAAAGAACTTCTAAAGTATGAACATATATTTTTCAAAAAAAAAATGGAAAATCCTACTAGAAAAAATATACCTAAGATACGAGCTCAGCGCTTCGAAAAGAGCCCACCCAGTGGTCCGAAGATAGTGACGTAAATGAGCCAATGATGCTTCATTTACATCCGAATCGCAGTGAGAGATGGGCGGAGCAAGAGACGCAGAGATATTTATGCGCGGTATTAATGGAATGGTTGGCGTTGGTCAGCTACGATAGATCAAGATGTAGATGAGTTATGAGCAAAGAGAGTCATCCTGTCATAGTACTGCTCTTTGGCAGATATCCAAATATTCTTACCATCAAAGAACATTACTATAATGTTTTTGTAAATACAGTAATTTAGTAGATTTTTTAAAGCCATTACTAGGATTGATAGATGACGATTTTCTCAACAAAGCCAACCATACCTCAGGTTACTGTAGTTTGCATTCTTTCATTTATCATGAAAATGCAGAGATCAGGTTTCCAGCTAAACCTTCAAGCCTAACAACTATTTTTGGCACCTAGAACCTAACACCAAAGTGTGACTTTACCTCAAAATTTAAAAAATCATAATTCATTGTTAATTGGCAACATCCTATAAACTATGTTGACTATCTTCAAAATATTGTACTGAAAGATTTAATTGGTTTCTGGAAAATGTGCCAAAAAACACCAGTCAACCAATATGATTTCTTTGTTTTTGTTTTTTGGACATTTAAAAATTGAACAGTGGGATCTCGAACTAATGTAGTTTTGACTACATTCTCTACATGTCTCAAGTGATCACTATCGTCTTTGAAGAGTAATAAATCTTGTACTGTAATACATTGGCAAAATGCCAAAGACGCTGTTTGACATCTGCAAAGTGCAGTAATAAGACAGCATGGTATCTATGTTCATGTACTTATCTACATCTTCCCCTCCTACAAGTAACCCACGCCAACTTATTATTTGATTAACATACATTTTGGTATACATGGAAAAATATGGCTCAAATGAGAAACCTGGAATAAATCCGTTGATAATTTCTATATCAAGTTTTTGATAGTAAAATAGGAACTATGGAACTCGGCTCGCTTAAAGGTGTCATATTCAACACCTTGTGAAATGATGTATATCACTTTTACACAGCGAAAAAATGTTTTATTCGAAATTTTCGCTAAGAAAAACCTATTTTTTATATGAAATATTACTTTCAATTCTTTCTATGCTGTGGAAATTATGTTCATGAAACATGGTTCTTGAAGAACTTAAACAACATTTATTCACGAGGTGTTGAATTTGGCACCTTTTTGGCATAGAAGCAAACTAACTCGCTGCCATTTCAAACCGGGTGCTTGAATTCAAGTTTTTCCATCCCTAGTTTCAGGTTGTCGATGTCACGTATATTGGTTAGACTTTGATTACTTGTTGGATGTGATCAGTTTTGATTTACTGTGGTACATTGGCAATGTGCCAAATACTCTGTTGGACATCTTCCAAAAATCAATATTAGCAAGATAACATGGTTCTCTTTTCTCACATACTTATCTACATCCTAACCACCCACGCTAACGCCAAATACTCTCAGCGTCTCTCTACATGCCAATCTTTTATTATGAACCCACGCCAACATTTTATGTCATTAACATACCGCGCATCAATCTCTCTAAATGTTGACATAGTTATAATGCTCGGGACTAACAAAAGATGTTAAACATTTTTTGGCACAAAAAGGTGCTAATGACATGTAATTAACAACTAGAACAAAATTAACACGTTATTTTTACATCCAAAATGGATACATGTACATAAAAAGAGACATAGCACTTTTGTAAGTGAGAAAACTGAAATTACAGTCCAAAATTTATTCACACGCTGTGATAAAATTTAGCTTTACCAATCGTTGGACGGCGTTTTGTTTTTTTTTTTTGTTGATTATGGACTCAAAAAAAATCCGTGTAATCTCCTGCTTCACCTGAGTTAACCGTCTTTCTTTTTTTTTGCTCATTTTTTGACAACGCAGAGAGAAGTTAAGAAAATCACACCCAAGTGTTAACACATAATTTTAAATAATTCTGTTTTCAAATAAAACAACCTAGTACTGACAGTTTTTGTATCTGAAAATTGAAACTAGTTACAGTTATATATTCTTGAGTTCATGACCATATTCAGGCATAACAGGTAGATGAACGTTCAAATTTTCAATCGATTCCTTTGTTGATATCTCAATATCAAAAGTTACCTAGTGTAGTGTGTTTGATACCAATAATCGATTATATGTATTACTCAATATCATTGTTCTACATACATAAAAAGAGAAAGACTACATAAAAAGAGAAAGAACACCTAAGAAGGGACATCCATTAGGGTGTTAACGGCTTTTGAAAAACTAAATATGTACCCCTATAGTTCTTGACTCGCTGGTAGCGATGTCGCTAAAGTAAGCTGCTAAGGTCCAGGTTGAACACCAAAAAATGTGTTCCAAAGATTTACACTGATTTAAGAATCACAAAGTGTTTGGACCTTCGAAAATTTAAAAACCAGAATTTTTAATTTCAAGTCTTTCAAGTTATAGAAATTTCATTTTTCCATTTTTCATTTGCCTTTATCAATTTTTCGCGAGTAAAAAAAACAAATAAATAAATAAATAAAAATATAACCCCGCCTATTTCATATTAGTTGAATTTCGTCTGTTAACATAACAACGACATAGGAATTTTGAATCTTGAGTTTGAAAAAATTTATCAATTCAGTTTTGCATATAGAGATGAATGGGTAGATGAACATTCAAATGTTCCATCAATTCCTTTGTTGATATCATAAACAGAGTTTATAATGGATGATCGACTTAACCTGTATATCTAACTAGCTCATCAGACAACTATACCTCAGGTTACTGTAGCTTTCGTGTTCTCATTCTTCATGAAAATGCAGAGTTCAGGTTTCCAACTAAACCTTCAAGCCTAACAACTATTTTTTGCACCTAGAACCTATCAAATTTTGTGATTTTTTTCTCTAAAAACAGTAATGGTTATCTTCCAAAGTATCGTGCTGAGATTTTCGTAAGGTCCATTTTGTGACTGCCCAAACGAAACTTAGACATCTGCCAAAATGCACAAAAAACGATATGAATCTTTTTGTCCATGTACTTATCTACATCCTAACTTCCCATAGCTAACCCACGCCAACATCATTTTATTTCATCAGCATACCGCGCATATCTATTTCTCCATGTGCATCTCTTGATCTATATATTTGACATAGTTATAACGATCGGTACCAACAAAAGATGTTAATGGTTTTTGGCACAAAAATGTGCTAATTACATGTAAATTAAAAACTGGAATAAAAGTAACACATTGTTTTACACCATAGTTTTACAAGGATCCAACATGGTTGTACATAAAATTCTCCAATAATGTACAAAAAAAGCCCTGGAAAAGAAGCGATTTGGCCGAGAAAGCCGATGTCCAACAATAGAGTCTTCGAGAAAAATCAAGAAAAATCTGAACTTTTTCTTTTTTTTTTGAGATATTTTACTTCAAAACATTTTCTGCGCCAATATTTTCATGGGTATCATTCTGTTGGGATAGTTTACCTAGAAGATCCCTCTAATCAATCAGAACACACGAACTAAGATTTGCATCCACTGGGATAAAGCAACACATGATGCTAAAATGCGTGTCTGTATTAATGATCAACGATAAAAAATACTAAAAGTATGACGTGTTCTCTATTACGGACAAACAATTTATCAAAAAATGTTCAAAAATGACCGAGTTTGAGTCAAATAACGAAAAAAGGCGAAAATCGTTTTGAAAATTTTTCTCAGTACAATCAGCACAAAGTGTGTCAACACTCTTGCCACATACATTTTAATTGACGACTTTTTATTTGAAAATGTGGAGAGAAACCCCGTGGACAACGAGAAAAAAGTTCACGTAAAAAATAAAAATTAATCTTTTTAAAATGTGTGTTGAGAAAGTAATTCAAATCTGATTTCCCATGTGAAATTCGAATGGCTCAAACTCACTTCGCTTAGAATATTGTGATTTCATATTTTGGGATTCTAATTTTAACAGTGTTAACTTCAATTTCCAATAGGTTTTTTCGATTTTTTTTTGGTATCGATTTTCAGTTTCAGGTGTTATATCCATTGCAATACCTATCTTTCTCAATTCACACATTGAATCATAAATTTCGATAGTCCATAATTGGATATTTCATATGATAATTTGGTAATCTCATAGGTAAAACTCGGGATATTTACTCATTACACCGAAACTACATCCTTAACTTCCCATAACTTTACATCTTTAACTTCCCAAAAACCACCCACGCCCCTCTCTAATATCTCTGCGTCTCTCCTGCTCCGCCCATCTCTCACTGCCATTGGGGGTATAAAAGAAGTAAACTTAGCTCATTCAAATCACACATCTTTGGACCAGTGGTGGGCTCTTCTCAGAGCTCTGGGTGGTACTTTAATATTATTTTTTTTCTTGTTCTGTTTTTTCTCAAGTCATCTCTTGGTCATCAGGGTTCCACATGGGAAAATCTTGTTTTTTGTAGAATAATTCTTTTTTTTCTAAATCTTGATAGTTTCTACATATTTTTGAGTAGTTTTTTTTCCAATTTTTCTCAATAGAACTTTCATTTTGTCTCTCACACGATCTTTTATCAAATTGAAATCAAAAATGAAACTAACTTCCCATAAGTAACCCACGCCAACAATAACATGCCGCGCATTATTCTCTCTAACAGTCTGCGTCTCTTTCTCCATTCATCTCTCAGCATTTTTTAACACTATGAAAGGAACACCCTTGGCTCATACATAATCTTTTTTTCCTTACGTTCCCATTTCTTTGTTTCTCAATTAGTAATTCATTGTTTTTACAGAACATAATGTCCGATTACATCTCAGAAAACCGTATTGTCAAGCTTGTATCCAACCAAGGAGCCATATTCGAGGTTAGTTTTTGGGAGTTTTCAGTTTATCTATAATAATCTATGGGTCTTTTTGTGGTGAACACGAATTCAAGAAACATTCTTTGCAGATCGAAAGAAAAGCAATCAAGCGGGCTGGAACTATTGAGACTCTTATAAATGATTTGGGATTGGACGAGGCTGACGCCGAAGATCAGTCGATCCCACTCCCATTGGTCAAATCGGTGACTTTGAAGCAGGTGGTTGACTTCTGCAATCATCATGCGAACAGTCCACTCTTCACCGGTAATGAGGATGAGTTCAACAAAATGATCACGGACTGGGACAAACAGTTCCTCAACATGGACCACACTCTTCTCTACGATTTGATGCTGGCGGCCAATTATCTTGACATCAAATGTCTCCTCAAGGCGATCAGTCGAAACATTGCCGAAATGATCAAGGGCAAATCGGTTACTGAAATGCGCGACGTCTTTAACATTGAGAATGACTACACCCCAGAAGAGGAGGAACAACTCAAGAGGGAAAATGCCTGGTGCGAAATTCCATAAATCAACGCCATCAACTCTCAACATCAATGGTTTCAGCGTCCCTCAGTTTCAAGTTCTTTTTTTTTAATAAATTTTTTGGGACAAAAATCGATGTTCTACAGTAATCTTCCTCAAAACCGTGTATTAAAGTATGGTCCGCAAAAGTGCGTCGTTATACTTTGAAATCTGCAAACACCGAACAGTACGAACAATTTGTGAGTGTGTGTTGAAGACAATGAGAAAAAAGCTAAAACATTTCGATAGAGCGCACATAACCCATTGAGACACAGCGGACACAGATGTCTGTTTTGATTCGTTCGGTGCTCCTACACCAAATATTATTTTTGGAATATTTTTTTTCGATTTGGCCTGTAGTTCCTTGAAGAAAAAAATCAACAAAATTTCACATTGGAATATTTTCCCGTATCAAATTTCAAATTTGAACTGAAAATTACCGAAAAACAGACTCAAACCCTTCTTTGATCTTTCATGGAGTGTACAGTACGCCATTTCTAAGCCATATCCAAGGCTTTGATGTTTTCGTTCGGGTAATATTGATAGTAGTGTTAAAAATTTGTTAACACAAAATATACAGTAGCGAGCAAAAAATTTGTATACTGTTGGTTGAATCAACGTATCTCGGCTCAAAATGATCCAGAATTTTTCGAGAAATTTTTTTTGTTAAGACAGTCGTGTCACTTGCACTGACACCAAGGGAACATTTTTTTTTCTCCAAAAATTATGTTATTTTGGGGATCAATTAACAATGTCTGTACGTCTTTTCTGAAAGTTTCAATTAGATTCACCAAAAAAGAAATTTGTTTTGTTCATATCATACAACTGGCAACACCAAAAGTACTTTCTCAAAATTTCTTGTTTTTTCAGGCATTTTTTTATGAATATTACAGTTATACACCGTTCAATCTGATGTTAATATAACCATTTTAAGCCGAACTTAAGCTGAAATACTAGAAATACACTGTCCAAGGTAATTTTATCAAAATCACTTGGCACTGGAATCCAACTCCACTATTTACAACACGTGAAAAGGGTGAGATGTACTTTGCTATTGTATGTATGTACACCACTTGTAGAAAATTAATAAATGTTTGACAGTTTTGAGGAAAATTACTGTAGCTTTAGAACATAAATATTTACCAAGAATTTGTTCAAAAAATTTATTTAAAAAAATGAAACATGACCATTGCAAAAAACTGAGAAAAATTTGAGTTTAAATGTGGGAAGAACCTGTTTCATAAACAAAGCAAATTCATGACACTGAAGTTGACGGCGTTGAATTATGGGACCTCGCACCAGGCGTTTTCCTTTCTGACTTGTTCTTCCTCTTCTGGGGTGAAGTCGTTTACAAGGTTTAAAATCCTGCGCATCTCAATCGCTGATTTTCCTTTGACCATTTCGGCAATGGTTCGACTGATTGCCTTGAGGAGACATTTGATGTCAAGATAATTGGCAGCCAGCATCAGATGGTAAAGGGCTGTTCGGTCAATATCGAGGAAGTTTCTGTCCCAGTCCGACATCATCCTGTTGAACTCCTCCTCATTTTCGGTAAAGATTGGATCTTCTGCATGATGCCTGCAGAATTCGACTACTCTTCTCAAAGTGTCTGAGTTGACCAAAGGGAGTGGAATCGACTGCTCTTGGCCTTCAGCATCGTCCAATTCCAAATCTATTATAAGGGTCTCGATAGTTACAGCCCGCTTGATTGCATTTCTTTGAATCTGCAAATTAAAAATTCGTGTCAATGGATTCATGTTCACCACAAAAAGACAAATGAAAAGTAGATAAAATCTGAAATCTTCGAATTAAACTAACCTCAAATTCGACTCCATCGTTGGAGATAAGCTTGATAATACGATTTTCGGAGGCCATTCTGTAAAAAAATAAGTTATTAATTGAGAAATAAAAGAGTGAGAATGTAATATATAAGCAAGAACCGTTGTATCAAGTCATGTCAGCATGCAATTGACGAGATTGAAAGAGACGCATAGAAAAGTTCTCCGAGAGAAGTACAACAGTGAAAATTTCCATGGCCGACTGGTTAACGGACGTGCCTTTGAATCGAACGGCGCCGAGCTCTGGTTCGATTCCCTAACGCGCCAAAAATTTTTCATTATTTTTTCTTTTTTTTTCAAATTACAGTTCAAAGGGCGACTGCGTTATCACTACAAGTTGTGCTAATTCAATTCATTTCAGTTCTGTGATTACCAATCCATATGACAAATTTTGTTTAGATTTGCATGTAGGCGTCAGTAAAAAAGGAAAGACAAAAAAAATCAGCGGAGCCATCACCGCGAGCAAGCGTGCTCTACCGCACACATTGCTTTTCGAAGAAGAAGAAAGAAAAAAGCTTTGTGTGCAAGAACAACAAAACAAACGCAAAAATGCACAGCTCTTTCAGAAGAGAAAGCGCAGTCGACCTTCAATGTGTTTTCGAAACTCAAAAATGTATTCAAAATATTTGCGAGAGTGTATTTTTTAGTATCTGTCAAGAGAACGTTGTAAAAAAATGTAATTTGAAAAAAAAAAAGAAAAATAATAAAAAAATTTTGGCGCGTGGGGGAATCGAACCAGAGCTCGGCGCCGTCTTTCAGTTCAAAGGCACGCCCGTTAACCAGTCGGCCATGGAAGTTTGCACTGTTGTACTTCTCTCGGAGGACTTTTCTCTGCGTCTCTCTCAACATCGCAAATTGCCGTTTTTCATTGCGCTGACATGACGTGGTAAATGGGTCAAATCAGTGTGGGTGCTCTAA
The DNA here is from genome assembly GCA_900536415.3 of Caenorhabditis sp. 38 MB-2015. Lineage (NCBI taxonomy): Eukaryota > Metazoa > Nematoda > Chromadorea > Rhabditida > Rhabditidae > Caenorhabditis > Caenorhabditis quiockensis. Next base: position 20,559 of record LR552107.1, on the reverse strand, counting down.
TATTTTTTTGAATGGTCGGGTCAACAGCAAGTAGTAGATATTAGGAGGTTTAGATGCTAGTTTTATTTAAATTGGTGACTTGGGAACCGTATATGTCTTGAAATATTTGATGATTTTTGTTTTGAATGACGTTCCTAGGGTATCAAATGACTGTTAATTGGGAAACCGCGGTTAATTTACACTTTCCTAGGCATTTTCCGTTTTCAATGGATGATTAAAAAGTCCTACAAAATCTTCCCACCTCATTTCTTCGTTTTTTTGCAATAGGACTTTTGTGAAGTTCAGTCGAGCGTTTTCGTGAAAAGATCCAACCAGCGGTTCAATTGGTCTTCGTAGAGGTCCGTCGTAAACTTCTGGCCATGTTCCACAATCTCAAAACACACAAGGCTTTCATTGTTCCACCACACGCACAACAGTATCTTTTTGCCGCAAATTTCCTGCTTTGGGGTCGACTTCGATTTGTCACCGGCGCCCAGCCACTGTTGTTTTTGTGTTAAATTGTCGTAACGGATGCTGACGGAACGATGAAGTTGTAAAAAACGCTGGTTTTGGAATAACAAAAGAAAATATCGGCGATGATAACATGTTTAAAGATGAGGTAAAGGGACTCGGCAAGTTGCTCTTAAATGAAAGAGCACATTTTTTTAGGTAAGACCCTCAAGGGATTTTTTACAGAAAAATCTAGTTTTCGAGAAAATTTCATTTGAAAAAAGAAATTTTTAAACTTTTTACGTAAAAAATTTTACGTAAAAAAATTTTTACGTTGAAAGTTTCCAAATTTTAAATTTGAATTTTTTTTTCTCGAATACTACACATCATGTTAGCCCAATGAAAAATGGGAAATAGGTGAGAGGGAGGACGTGAGTGGAGACGCAGACACGTTCACCGGAGCAAGCACGCACTTTTTCACTGAAAATCGCCTTCTCTCAAAAAGAATCAGCATTTCGCACATTTAAGTTCACGTTTTTGTTGTTGGCTTTTTCATTTTCAAAATAAAATAACATTTTTTGCGTATTTTCCAAAAAGAAACACAAAAAAAAACACGTTTTTTGTTCGATCGAAAAATAACGTGAACTGATCAGCAAAGCATCAATTTTTTTGCAATAAAAACTGGAAATGAACATGTGCATTTTCGCTCTAATGGGACTGTCTGCGTCTACACCTCACGTTCTCCCTCTCACCTTTTTACCTTTTAACAGGGTGTGTACTATACTTTTCGGTGAAAAATCCCTCGAGAGTCTTACCTTGAAAAAATGTGCTCTTTCAATTAAGAGCAACTTCCCTTCACCCCACCTTCTAAAAAATCTTCATACAACAAAGAAATAAATGAACAAATACAACCGCGGTTTCCTAGTTAACAACATTATACTTTAGGGCGTTAAAAAACAGAATTAGGGAACTTTTTGGAAAACTACAGTTAGCCGGTGGAGATAAAAATTACTCAAAGCATCTGAAAAAGGAATATTTAACAAAAAGGATTTTCATAAATAGAGAGTATCTTGATCAACGAGAGAAAGAAGAGAGAAGATTTGAGAAAACAGCAAAGAAAATATGCAAAAAGTACGAGTCAGAGCTCCGAGAAGAACTCATCTGGGGACCAAAGTGTAGTCAATGATCCAAAAATGCTCCTTTTATACCCCCAATCGTGCGGTATATTTTTGAAAAATATGTTGGCGTGGGATACATATGGGAGATTAAGATGTACAATATATCAACAAGGTGAAATGTGTTATTTTGCCGATGCACTTTGCCAGATGGCAAAGTGCATTTTTGGAACATTTCATGTTGAAAAATGAAAACTATTTCAAACGTGACCGTCTGGTGTAAAGAAGTACAAACCAGGAAGATATATCGATGCCATTTCAATGATTTTTGTCTGTGATTCTTTGAATTCCGGAAAATTGATTATGGATATGCATACGAACTTTGATCACTTAGAATACTGCTCACAGGCTTTGAGAAAGAAACTGAAAATTTGTGAGAGATCTACTGAAACCCGTATAAGTACATTGCAAAAATTGCACTTACTTTTTGAAGAAAATCGAATGTAAAAAAAAATCGAATCCCTTTAAATGACATAGAGATTTTTCTTTCATTAAACTGAAGTTCGTCACCTAAATACCCACTCTTCCAATTCTCAAAAAAAATGAAACTATCATTTTCGACAAAAAATTTCGGAATAAAAAGAAAAAATATTATTTTTGAATTCGGAATTTAATTTTTTTGCCGCTTTCAATTCTTTTTTGTCGTAATTGTGCAAAGTGTTTGCACTGTCATCACGTGGCATATTATTTCACGTGAAAGTATTTTTATTAATTTTTGAAAAAATTTATTTTTTCATTTTGAAGAATAAAATTAATATTTTCACTTTGAAGACTAAAATTTAAAGAGAAAAACTTCCTTTAAATGATCACAAAAAAGGTTTCCTTGTTAAATAGTAGTTTCTTGACGTTTAAATCTGAAAACCCATTTCCCTGGTTTTTTCCGCTCACAGATTTTGGATAACCAATTTTGAACATTTGGAAAGTTTATAACATATCGTAATCTCTTAGGATGTGCAGTGAAATCCAGTACTGCTTCGAAAACGTCTATTTTTTTACCTACTCATATCTTACAAATCAGCGTTTCAAAATTCGTGATATTCCCAATCAATTTGTATTAGAACGTCCCACGTTGCAAACTTCATTGAGAATATAAGTTACTGTATCATCCTATAGGTGTCTTAACTTCCCACAGAGCATAGTTATTCTCTCATATCTTCAACTTCCCAAAAGATTCACTAATATCTCTGCGTCTCTTTCTCTTCCCATTTTTCACTGCGATTCGGCTATAAAAGTGACATTCTTAGCTCATTCACATTACATATTTCTAGACCACTGGTGAGTCGTACTTGTTATTCTTTTTTACTTACCGTTTTTCTTTATATTTTTGTTGTTTTCTTGTCCCGTTCCTTTCTGAATCATACTTTCTTGTTTTGGTGATCAGAATATTTTCTACTTGTGAAAGTCCTATTTTTTGTATTCTCCTTTTTCTTTTTGGTACTCTAGGTAGCTACTATTATTACCGGTTCACTGTAGTTTTCCGAATTCTCGAATGTGTTTTCTGTATTTCCAATTTTCACTAGGTTATTGTAGTAGCTCTTCAAAAGTTAGGTCACATAATGGTCTCTGCTATTTCTGTATCAATCTCCTGATTGGCTATTTTTCTGTGAGCTGTGAGCTTTTTTCAGAGTATCAAACTTTTTGCTGCTCATTTACAAATGTCCTTGTGTATACGTTACATTTCTACTCTTTTGTTTTTTTTATTATCTGAATTTTTGTATTTTTTACTATGGTACTCTCTTAGGAATTTTTTTTTAATCGAATTTTACGTATTGTAGAGTTGAAATTATTAGACCATTGGAAGAGCAACCAATATGGCCTAGAAATCCAAATACTACAGTACTCATTGAAAAATATCAAAGAAAAATAGGTTCTTGCGTTTTCTAGGCCATTCTTTTTTCGTATTCACAATACTATTTGAAGTATTTTTTCGGTGACCGCATTGTAGTAGATGAGAAAGTGTGTTCCGCCGCGACTATTTGTTTTGCAGACTACTTTTAGATATAGAACCATAGTCCCTTTAACGATTATTAGACCGCCCAGACTGAGTTGTCCCGAGAAATACCCTCAAACTAATATACCTTTCATGTTTTAACAATATGAAAGGAACATCCTTGGCTAATACATAAATCCCATCTTTCGTTTCTTAATTATTTTTACTGATTTTTTACAGAATGGCCTTGGACAACGCCATCATACTTCTTTCCGAAGATGGAGTCGAATTTGAGGTTAGTTTGCTTTTAAGTTTTTGGTTTACATATACAGTAGCGGTAATTAGTGAGTTATATTTTAATCATTTCTGTGTTATTTTGTGTTTTTTTTACAACGTCGTCGACTATTTTCTCAGGAACCAGAAATTTTCCAACAAATATATTTAGAGCTGTTACTAAACTTGATATGCTCTTTCGAATGAGACAGGTTTCATCTCAAACTGAAAACTATCTATTTTTAATTTTGAAAAATTTGCTCTCATATAGAAGTTCGTACCATCCACCTGGAGAAGCACAAGAACATTCCCACAACTTCCTAATTTTCAGGCATGTTTGAATGGGTGTTAACTATACAAATTTTTATATCTGATGTCAATCTGATAGTCATAGCTTAAATACTAGGATATAACTCACGAATTACCGCTACTGGATATCATGGGTCTTTTTGTGATGAACACAAATTTATTGAGTTTCTAAAAACGATCTTTGCAGATTGGAAGAATTTTTCAATAAATGGTACTAACCAGAATTTAGTCGCTTCCACTTGGTTTGTGAAGAGATTTGGGATGGGAAGAGTTGTATACTCGAATTCGTTTTCACTATGTTCAAGTGTTTGGAAAGGTTAGTGTAGATTTTGAACATCAAAATAGAAACAGTGGCTTTCAAAACGTTTATTGAACAAAAGTGGACCATGTCCATTACGAAAAATAAGAAGAATTTGAACAAAAGAAAGATTACTGTAGATCCAGACCTGCGATTTTGACAAAGAGTTTTTCCCAAATAATTTATTCAACAAAAATGGAATGTGTCTTTTGAAAAAAAGAGAAGATTGAAAAAAGAAAATAGCAATTGAAAACGAGCCTTACCTCTCACACCAAGCATTCTCCTGCTTGATTTGCTCTTCCTCTTCTGGGGTGAAGTCATTTGTGATGTTGTATATGTCTCTCATCTCGGGAACTGTTTTTCCCTTGACCATTTCGGCCACAATTCGACAGGATGCCTTGAGAAGACACTTGATGTCCAAATAGTTGGCAGCCAAGACTAGATGGTAAAGGGGAGTTTGGTCAATGGCGAGGAACTTTCTGTCCCACTCTGAGATCACCCAGTTGCTATCATCCTCATTTCCGGTTCTGATTGGATCATTCGCATGATGATTGCAGAATTTGATTACCAATTCCAAAGTGTCTGAAGAGATGTCTGGAAGTGGAATCGCTTGATCTTCGGCGTCCGGGTCGTCCAAGTTCAAATTGATGATTACGTTATCGATCGTGCCGGCTCGTCGAATTACACTCCTTTCGATCTGCAAAGAAGATCAATATAATCATCTTTGAGATGGTTACTAGAAAAGACTCTTTGATTAATTTTTGAAAATTTTTGAAAAACCTTTGAAAACCCCAATAAAACTGACCTTGAATTCTTCATTTTCACTGGAATGGAGAGTGATCATGCGAGTTTCTGGGTCGAACTCAGCCATTCTGTAAGGAAACCCCATAATTAGTTCAAAGTCGATTGTGTTAGAGAGCAAGGTTAAAACATGAAACGTTTTGAGAAGAGCCCACCGGTGCTCCAAAAATAGTGATGTTAATTAGGATGTTTCTCTGATGGGTTGGTTATAAGAATGTAGGACCTATACAGAACCCCAAAAACTACCGTAACCCTGGGTGAAGAAGAATTATATACTAGATTGGAGCTCTGATAAGAACACAACAGTTTTGGTTGCGCAGGAGTAAATTGAGAACAGGGAGGGCTGAGCAAGAGACGAAGATTGTTAGATAGATTAATGCGCATTATGTTAATGACATCATAAATAGGTTGGTGTGGGTTCCCGATTAGAGATTGGTGTGGAGAGAGACGCAGAGAATGTGTGTGCATGCGCAACTTGTCAGCGTTGGACGCTCTAACAATTTACTACGTGGGCGTGAACAGCTTGATTAACACCTTGAGAAGTCAATGTCGTCCGGGATTTGTGTCTCATTCTGGGGTTAAAGAGCTCATTTCAAAGGTATGTGATCTGCGATTTAAAAACTATTTAATCTAATGATTTGAGATTTGAATGGGGTTTCTAGTTTTAGAATAACCATCGTTACATAACTGGGATTTTTAGAACAAATTCAAATGGAACTACTAGTTCGTGAAAAATGGTAGGGTAACTACAGTAAGACGGTGAAAATGAGTTTTGATGGGAGGTTTCCTCATATATAAACTATTCAGAGTACATATTAAGAAGAGCTATTTAACAATGCAGACTGATAGAGTTAGCATACACAGAGCTCCTGGAAGAGGTCACCTGTGGTCCGGAAATAATGCTGTGAATGAGCCAAGCATGTCTCTTCTATAGTCGTTGAAGAGATGGGCGGAGCAAGAGAATCAGACTGTGGAAGAGATTGATGCGCGGTATGAGAAGTTATGATGTAACAGAATATGACGTTGATTCATAACGAGAGATTGATGTGGAGAGAAAGACGCAGATAGTGTTTGGCGGGATTCGTTAGCGTTGGTGTTGAGGTTGGATAGATTAGTATATGAAAAAAGAGAAGCGTGTTGTTAGCGTGGGACACTCTAGTTATTGATCAGATTACGAGGTCGTAAGCAACAACATGTATTAGCGTGAATGTCTTTAATAATACTGGAGCTCATTCTCAGAAGTATGTGAATCAAATGGAATCTTCAAACTTTTCGAATCGGTAATTCTTCAATAAAAAGTGGATATCAGACCTGGGCCAGGTCAGAGAAATACCGTAAAACGTAAAAACGTGATTTTACGACTGCCAAAACCCGTTCAAAAAACCGTAAAATTTTGTAAAATACATTCTCAACCTGTGAATAGAAGTTGAGTTCATGTATGAAAAAAAGTAAACCAGAAAAAGCATTAAACAATTCAATTTTCAAAAAAAAAAAAACAATTCAAAGTCTAATATTATTCTTGGGAAGCTTTAAAATAATTGGAAATTTTCGTTTTTTCCCAGAAAATTTTTTTTTCGTAAAAAAAACTTAGCTGAAAAAACCTGTAAAAACCGTAAAACGTAAAAAAGTCCACATCTGGAAGATATCGTTCAAGTGACAGATTGAATCATACATTGAGAAAAAAATCCAAAATTAAAAAATGTATACTTGAAATTCTTTTTCAATTAATTGTTGAAAGTCGATCTCCCGCAAAACAGAACGACAATTTTTAATACAGTTGTGATCCTAATTCATTACTCACACGAAATTCAGACAAATACACGCTTGTGGTTATGAGATTGGTAATTTAATTGAAATTGGAGATACTGTCCACAACCAGGGAATCGAAACTTCCGAATAAAACAGTCAGTCGACCAATCGGTTATGAGAGTGGAGTTTACACACAGTCACCAGCTTCTAGCAGTTGTCTTCTAGTTCATTTTCCCTTGTCACTTGTTATGAGTATATGACATAAAGTTGTAATTAAATTACGTGAAGAATATCGTGAATTGATTAGACGTTCCTCACAAGAAAACAGATGAGCCAAGTCTCCTCCTTTCTGTGCTTGGATATACGAATTGAAGAAGACGATTTTTGCTGTTATAAAGCAACACCTGAAGCTAAAAATCGATCCCAAAAAAATTGAAGTTAACACTCGTAAAATTAGGATCCCAAAATGTGAAATCACAATATTTTAAGCGAAGTGAGTTTCAGACATTTGAATTTCACATGGGAAATCAGATTTGAATTACCTCCTCAACACACGTTAAAAAAAATGAATTTTTAAAAAAAATTTACGTGAATTTTTTTCTCGTTGTCCACGGGGTTTCTCTTCACATTTTCGAATAAAAAGTCGTCAATTAAAATGTATGTGGCCAGAGTGTTGACACACTTTGTGCCGATTGTGCTGGAATTTTAAAAACGTTCTTCGCTTTTTTCATTATTTGACTCAAACCCGGTCATTTTTGAACTTTTTGTGTTTATTTTCTTGTTCGTAATAGAGAACACGTCATACTTTTAGTATTTGTTTTCATTGATCATTAATACAGACATGCATTTTAGTTTCAAGTGTTGCTTTAATTACATCCCCAGAATAAAGTCATATTGTTTTGTTGTATCTGTTTTTTGGTCTTAAATGGTTTGTTGAAAAGGGAACTAGGTTCAGGTCAGGTTAGAAAAATCGTTGACATCTGTTCTTGCTCACTAGTCGTTATGATCATTATAACTTTGTCATAGACATAGAGCAGAAGACTCACATTATTGGAGTAGTTGATGCGAGGTTTGTTAATGACATCATATGTTGGCGTGGGTTCATAAGGAAAAAATGGCATGGAGAGAGAGAGAGAGACGCAGATAGAATTTGGCGGGAATCGTTAGTGTGGGTGTTGACGTGGTTTTTTAGGATGTAGATAAGCAAATGAACAGAGAGAGGCATGTTGTCTATTGGTGCACTTTTGCAGATGTCCAACAGTGTAGTGTGTTTGGCATTTTTCCAATAAACAATGGTGCAATCAATTGAGTATTGCTATCAATAACATTGATACACTATATGTGCTCGTGGTCGTCAACCTACACTGCTGTTATACTATTGCTCACTCACCTTTCGCTCAAGTTTCCCACCCAATCATTTCCTCCTGCCTCCTCTGTTCGATTTCTTCGATCCACCTTGATGAGACGGTCCACTTGCCGCCGTCGAAGTTGACGCTCCGGCATCATTTGTCCTGAAAATTGGAAATTGTTATGAGCTACAAAAATCTAATTACGCACTCTTCTTCTTCCGTTTGTTGGTCGTGTGGGTCTCCATCAACTGGTTCTTCGACCTCCTCAGTTCTTACTTCATCTCCGTCTTCTTGGTGCATTTTCTTGTGGTTGTTTCTCGCGGAACGGGCTTTCGGCTTCTGACCTTTTCGAGGCGGGTTGACGTATTCCTCTTCGTCGTCGTCGTCGGATGCCTCATCAGCTAAACGTTGAAGTGTCTTTCTTTTGGAAAGATTTTCGGATGGTGGACGACCATACATACGGCGAGGCTGAACCTCTTCGGTGCTGTCACTATCCCTGAAAAGGAAATTTGAACTTGACTTAATTGTAGATAATCGGGCCTCCCAATGTAAGCTTTTTCAAATAAAAAAAAATCAACATTCAAGTTATCATTGCCCGATTCCTCCTGAGTCGTTTTCTTCGATTTTCTCGACCGCGATGTGTTCTTCGGTCTGAAAGTATTTTTTGAATTAGGGATTCGATTACTCACAACTCACTCTGATTGAGAATATTGGTTCAAAAATTTAGGCTGAACCTCGTGAGGACGACTGGAGCAGAGGAATTCCACCATTTCTTCGCTGATGGCAGCCATACCATTGTCGCCAATTTTCATCATCTGGTCGGTCAAGATTTCTCCATCTTGTGCTGACATTGGAAGGTGGACGACGGTTTTTTGGCATGGTGTACAGACAGATCCGAACACTATACATGTGATAAAATTCATCAACGAGTAAGGTGCTGTGAATGGCATCGAGTGTAAATGTTCGCCGTGGGATTCGGAGAGTGTCCAACTTTCGTTTAACATTGTCTGCTTGTTTTGAACCACCAAAGAAAATTCTAGAAACGTTGTGAGTTCCTCTTGTCCTTCCACCTGCACCTCTCTGAGTTCCGCATGGCGGACGACTTTGACCAAAATGGTCGAATTGAGAGTACTCACATATGGCCAGAGTTCGCATTTGAAGGGAATGTGATAGTTACGGTCGGTTAACGCAACGATAAAACGTGATTGTTCGGACACTTTTCTTAAAGCCATTTCCTCGTACTTGTCATCTCCATATTTTCTGGTGACATCCAGGAGGAAATCCTAATTTCCGGAGAATTACGACAGACAGCGATTGTAACAATAGAGCAGGATGTGTTGAAGAGAGGTACAATGTTGTAATGGAAGTGTCGTCTTCGTCGAAGTAGCTTTGCCTAGAAAAAATATTTCACATAAATGTACAGACTCCCGATCTGAATCAGGAATCCTTAATTGTTAGTAGAAATCGATTCACAAAATTTTTAACTCACGCATTTTCCAATGTCAACAAAACTTTGCTTGATCGACTAATTGTATCCACTTCTTCTTCGTCTTCCATTTCGGCGGAAAAATGTGTCCACGTTTTTTACACACCACATCGCCATGCACAGTATACTTGAAAAAAATTTTTTTTTTAATTTTTATTTTTCTTTCAGGAAATTATTTACACAACCATAATTAATATTTCTAGGGTGAATATGATTAGGATAGTCAAGCGACCGCTTGACGATATGTCACATTTGATATGTCACATTTGACTGGGAAATCAACAAATGGATTGATTGAATATTTAAAAATTTCATTTCAGATATGCTTTATGTGAACCATTATCGATCGTAAAATTCAGATCTGTCATTCAGAATACCTCTGAAACTACAGTAATCTTCCGGGGAAATTTGTATTAAAGGAAGTCTTTTTTTAAATTTTTTTTCTTCATAATTAAAAAATCGAAAAAATAATTTATCAAAGTGTTTAAAAATACGAAGGGGATGTGAAAATTTCTCGAATACTAGGCTTTCTGTTGAAAATTCCTCTGGTGGTTATACTATATCGATGGTGCTCTTTTTTTGAACATAACGAAATTGGTAGAAGCTGCACCAGAACAAAATCGTGGAGCTGCACCAAAAAAAACTTCGAGGGGGGAGGTGAACCAGAAATTTAATTGTGTTCAAAACAAAGAGCGCCATCGATATAGTATAACCCCCAACGGAATTTTCAACAGAAAGCCGTATTTTTACGTTCAAAAAAAAGTTCTATTATAAATCCAATTTTCTCGAATACTAGGCTTTCCGTTAAAAAATCCCTTCGTAGTTTTACTATATCGGTGGTACTCTTTCTTTTAAAAAAATAAAAAGTATACCTATTTTTTTCCCTTTAATTTTTATGTTTTTATTTAATTTTTTATGTTTTATTTTAATTTTTTTATTTTTTTTATGTTTTTATTTTTAATTTTTTTTATTTTTATGTTTAATATTTTATTTTTTTATAATAATTTTTATGTTTAATTTTTAATAATTTAATTTTTATTTATTTTATTTTATGTATTATTTTAATGTAGGGCTGAAATTATTGGACCATTGGAAGAGCAACCAATATGGCCTAGAAATCCAAATAATACAGTACTTTTTGAAAAATATCAAAGAAAAATAGGTTCTTGCGTTTTCTAGGCCATTTTGCGTTTTCTAGGCCACTCTCTAATTTTTTCGTTTTCACAATATAAGAAAAGAACAATGCCTCATTTTTTCTCTTGAAAATGGTCATGAAATAACTTTGATCTTTCATAACTTCGTTCACAAAAAATTCCGGAGGTTAAAAAATATAGCATGATGATCAGGAGGTCGAACTCTATATGTATACAAATTTTGAAAATACAATTTGAAAGTAACAAATCTCGAGTCACAGTATTTGAACATTTTCTTGTTTTTAACTCGTGTCAAATTCAAAATTTCAACTGGAACTTACAGTTTCATTGTATTATTAGACTCGAAAACTGTTTTGCTCTATCGTGATGTACGCCATTTTCTAGGCCATATTAGTTTTCTTCATAAGCGCTACTAATTTTGGGCAAGTTGTTCTCATATGAAAGAACTCGTTGATTGTGCCAGAACGGCGGTTTGCTCGTCTCGGATAAATTGAGATAGTTAATAAACTTCCAGACCTCCTCTGAACTTACCTTTAACTCTTTTCCATCACTGGAGGTCGAATATGAACATGAAAAATTGTTGTGAGACATTCTAAAACAAACCATTAACTATTAAGGTATAACCGAGACCAAAGTTACAAACAAGAATCAAGAGAAGCAGACTGTTAAAGGGAGTAATGACATAACATGGTTGTTTGTTCTGAGAAGAACTCACTAGTTCTCGATGTAACGTGGATAGTAAATAGACACATGGGAGTAAGAGGTGAGCGTGGAAAAAAGTGCGGGTTCTACATCGTGGGCTAGTGTATGCGATGTTGCTTATATTCAAAAATGTCTGGAGCAGTACCAATATTTGAGCATGTCTTATGACAATGTTCGAGTTGAACAATGGTGACTATCCCAATTTATATTACAGTAGTTTCAGCATTTGGAACCCTGATCTGCATCTTGATGACATAATACATCGGCGTAGTCAGAGGCTACATTCAATGTATACCACTCATTGAAAATCAATACAGTATATGACACTTTCGGGGAAAATTACTGTACATTTTAAACATCGATTTGGGCACATTTCTTCCAAAAAATTTATTGATAGAAGATGTAACTTCACCATTACAAAAAATGAAGAGAAAAAAAAGGAAAAAGTGAAAATCCTAATTATCTGGAAGCTCACACCAGGCATTTTCCTTCTTGATTTGATCATCCTCTTCTGGGGTGTAGTCGCTTTCGATATTGTATATGCGTCGCATTGCGCTGACTGGCTGTCCCCTGACATATTCGGCCACGATTCGACAGCATTTCTTGAGAAGACATTTGATGTCCAAATAATTGGCAGCGACAATCATATGGTAGAGGGGTTTCGCATCGATTTCGAGGAGTTGTCTGTCACTATCCGAGATAGTGAACTCTTCTTCCTCATTTCCGGTGAAGATTGGATCTTCTACATGCTGATTGCAGTATTCGATTACTCTTCCCAACGTCTCTGAATCGATATCCAGAAGTGGGATCACTTGGTCTGCGACTGTGGGATCGTCCATATTGAGGTCCCCAATGAGTGTTTCGATGGTTACGGCTTTGCGAATCGCATCTCTTTGGATCTGTAAAGAATATTATTAGTAACTTGTGTCAAAAAATTCATGTATGTATGTATGTAAAAAAGACCCATTGATATAAGATTAAATTAATAACCCCAATAAAACTAACCTCGAAATCCATTTTGTCGCTGGACTGGAGAGTGATCATGCGGGTTTCTGGGTTGATCTCGGCCATTTTCTGTAACAAAAATAGGTTATAAATTGAGAAATGAATGAGTGAGAAAGTCAAAAAAGCAGCAAAAGTCACAGAACTATGAAGAGATCCCATCTGTGATCAAAAGATACTATCATTATCACAGGCTTCTGAACTTTGTTATCGAATTATCTGAACTTTGTGTGAGTAAATAAACTGAGATATGAATTGTATTAAATGTGTGATATAAAAAATTGTCGTCTCTCTTGCGGGAGATCGACTCTCAACAATCAATTTTTTGGAAGAATTTCAAAGTACCACAATTTAAGGATTTTTTTTTAATGTTTAATTTTTCTTCTTTTCAATAAATGATTCGATATATAAAAGATGGTAGTGTGAATGAGCTATAGATCATTTTATAGAATGATTTGCAATGAGAGATGGGCGGAGCAAGAGACGCAGATTGTTAGAGAGATTGATGCGCGGTTTATTAATGACATAAAATATTGGCGTGGGTTCCTAATTAGAGAATGGCGTGGGGAGAGACGCAGATCGTGTTTGCGCGGGAGTTTTTCGGCGAAGGGACGCTCTACCAACTCATTAAATAATCGGGAGCAACAACAGGTAGTAGCATGGTAGGAGATTTAGAGATAGTTCTATGTAAACTGGAAATTTGGAAGAGGAAGTATTGGTTGATCAAGTAAAACCCTCGATTTTCTACCGAAAAGACTAGTTTTAGAGAAAATTTCATTAAAAAACGTATACGTTGAAATTTGTATAAATGTCAAATTTCTAACTTTTCGATAAGAATTCTTATTGGGCTATTTTGGAATATCCTATAATCTTACTATATGTTCTGATTCTGAACCTAATTCTTGAAAGTAAGTGGGCTAGGATCTTAAAATCCACATAAATGAAAAATCCTATGAGTTACGTCAAAAGTATTACAGAACTAGGAAAAGGCTAAATTAAAACGTATTTGTTTGAGAATTTGGAGAACTACAGTAAGAAGGTGAACATATGAGATGGTTCCTCAAGTAGAGACTATCCAGAAGATGACTTGGACAGAAACAGTACATGACAACAAAAAATATAATAAAAAAGAATAGTACAGAGTTCAGAGAAGAGCCCATCTGTAGTCTGAAGATAATGATATGAATGAGCCAAGGATGCTCCTTTTATAGTCGTTGGAGAGATGGGCGGAGCAAGAGACGCAGAGATGTTGATGCGCGGTAAATTGATGACATAGTTTGTTAGCGTGGGTTACTTATGGGAAGTTAGAATGTAGATAAGATACGAAAAAAGAGAATTGATGCTGACCTAGTAATGTATTACAGTATATCAAAACTGATCCTATCCAACTATAATAGTTTTTGAAGTCTGACAAGTATACGTGACATCGAGAACCTGAAACTAGAGATGTAAAAAAATGAATTCAATCACTCGGTTTGCAATGCCGATTCGTTTACGAGTGTGAACAATGTGCCAAATTGAAGGTATCAAATTCAACACCTTGTGATTTTGAGATTGAACTATAACACTATTTAAGTACTTCAGATAGCCATCATGGTTTTTGAAAAATTACTTTTTAAAATTAGAATGTCAATCATTGTTGATAGTTGATGGTGTTTTCAACAAAGGAAATCATATCTTAGGTTACTGAAGTTTGTGCTCTTTCAGGTTTCATGAAATGCAGAGATCAGGTTTTTAATTAAACCTTCAAGCCTAACAACTATTTTTGACACCTATAACCTGACACCAGAGTGTGATATTACTTTAAAATTTAAAATTAAGCAATTATTTACGTTTCCTTGTTAATTGACCGCATCGAAGGAACCATTTTGGCTATCTTCCAAAGAATTAACTGATAATTCCAAATTTAGTAAATTCTGTTGACATTTTCAGATTGATATCATCATCGGATTATATATGAAGACAGTTTCCGATGTTGGAAATGGAAATGTTCAACATCTTGTGAATAAGTGTATGTAGTTCACTTTTTCATGAAAAAAACTGTTTTGCATGGATGTTCGGTATCTTGTTTTTAAGATTTGAAAACTGCGCTGAGAAAACTGTTTTCTGTTTTTTTTTTACATGTTATTTTATTGATTCTATGTGTGAAAATAATGCACACGATACCAGGTTCCTGAAAACGTGAAGCAGAAACATGTTTTCCCGAGGTGTTGAATTTAGCACATTCAATTTGGCAGATTGTTCACACTCGTAAACGAGTCGACATTTCAAACGGTTTCTTGAATTCAAGTCTTCACATCCCTAATTTCAGGTTCACAATTTCACGTACATTTTTTGAACTATGTAGTTAAATGTAGTAAGTTTTGGTATACTGTAATGCATTGGCAATGTGCCAAAGACGCTCTTCGACATCTGCCAAAGTGCAGTACTAAGACAACATGACGCTCTCTGTTTAATCTTCATTCTAACTTCCCATAGCTAACCCACGCTAAAATTTTCTGCCATTAACATACCGCGCATCTCTAGTGTGTACATGAAACGAGAATAACACCCAAGTGGAAAAATTGGAACTACAGTATTCAGATGACATCAATTCTTGAATGACCAATTTGATCCAACATTGAATAGGTTCTGTTGACAATGTCATGTCGATATCAGCATCCGATTCCATGTTATGAATTGTCCTTTTTAAAATCCATTTTATTTTCATTAAAAAACCCCCCCCCCCCATTTTTTTCAGTTTTTGATACTGAAAATTGAAAAATAGTAACCTATTCTTGAACACTTTATTCTATTTAGTGTGCCAGGTATGTACCAACTCTCTGAAATATTACTGTGTTTTCAGAGGTTGCTTTACAGCTTCTCATTCACAGCTGAAAGAGGAGGGGGTTCACTTAAAAGTGTCATATTCAACACCTCATGAAAAAATTAATGTCAGTTTTGAACTGCGACAAAATGGTTGAGCGTGGATGGTATGGTTTTTCAATTATGGATGCAGTTAAATTTTTCACAATAGAATCAGACAAATATATCAATCCGACATTATCAAGAGAACCTATCAAATTTGACCTGTAGTACTGTAGTTTCTGTGTTCTCATTTGGGTGTTACACGCACACACCAAAAACCATGTTGTTAACTTGTAAAATTAAAATGTAAAAACAACGTGTTACTTTGTTCTAGTTGTTAATTACATGTCATTAGCACATTATCCCGTCGAAACATCTTTTACCCCTTTTTCTTGCTCACCATCATTAGATGCACATTATTGAAGAGATGCAGATGAGCGGTAAATTAATGGCATAGTTTGTTGGGGTGGGTTACTTATGGGAAGTTAGAATAAAGATTAGTATATGAACAGAGAGCGTCATGTTGTCTTAGTACTGCACTTTGGCAGATGTCAAAGAGCGTCTTTGGCACATTGCCAATGTATTACAGTATATCAAAACTGATCATATCCAACTATATAGTTCAAAAAAATCGAGAACCTGAAACTAAGGATGTGAAAACTTGAATTCAAGCAACCGGTTTGAAATGCGACTCGTTTACGAATGTGAACAATGTGTCAAATTGAAGATGTCAAATTCAACATCTAGTGAATAAATGTTTTCTGTTTTACTTTTTCTAAAACGTTCAAATCTTCAAAAACCATACCGGATTTTTTTTGGATGAGAATAGAAGGATTTTTAAAAGAATACTTCATAACATGGAATCCGATGTTGATATCAATATGACATTATCAACAAACCCTATTCAATGTTGGATTAAAGTGGTCATTCAAAAATTAATGTCATCTGGATAGTGTAGTTCTAAATTTGCCACTTGGGTGTTATTTCTTCTTTTTTTTGATGTATGCACCAAAAACCATGTTGGAGAGTTGTAAAACTAAAGTGTGAAAACAACGTGTTAATTTAGTTCTAGTTGTTAATTACATGTCTTTAACACATTATCCCGTCGAAACATCTTTTTACACCTGTTTTTGCTGACGACCGTTATAATTATGTCAAAGATATACATTAACAAATGCACACTATTGAAGAGATACAGTTGCGTGGTAAATTAATGACACAGTTTGTTGGCGTGGGTTATCTATGGGAGAATAAGATGTAGATAAGTACATGAACAAAGAGCGTCATGTTGTCCTAGTACTGTACTTTGGCAGATGTCCAAGAGCGTCTTTGGCACAATGCCAATGTATTACAGTATATCAAAACTGATGTAGTTAAAAAAATACGTGACATCTAGAGCAGGCTTGGGCGGAACCGGAACCGGAAATTTCCGAATTTCCGAAATTTCCGACCATTTTCGGAACTTTTTTCAAACGGGACTCGTTCCGAAAATTATATCCGATACTTTTATTCCACAGAACTTTTTCCGAAAAAAATTTTCGGAACTTTTTTCAAACAGGACTCGTTCCGAAAATTATATCCGATACTTTTTTTCCACGGAACTTTTTCCGAAAAATATTCGGAAAAACGGAACTTTCAAAAAAAAAATACTGTAGTTTTTTTTAAATGCGCATGAGAGAAAACATAAAACTCTCGCATGGAAAACCGTATTCGATATGTCACTTTTTTTTATTTTGGGATTTCATTTCTTTCTTTCTTTTTCTTTCACGATCACTCAAATATGGGTAAGTGGGATAAAGTTTTGAAAAAAAAAAGATGGCCAGAAAGAGTGTTCCGTTTGTCAACACCTTTTCAACTGCCAAAAAGATGGTTCCACAAACGTTTATATCAAACATTTCAAGAGCAAGGCCCGGGTTATTTTGACAGATAACCGGAAGTTGTTGAGCTCGGAATGTTTCGAAAAATTATTGTTTTTGAACAAAAACATTGCTCTTATGGGATTTAAATGTTAATTTTGTTTTTTTTAGTTGTCTTAATGACATGTTGTTGTGTTATTGTTATGTTCTGTTGTTTTCAGATCAATTAATTTGATTTGTTTGACGAAACGCTCTTTTTGATTTGATTCGCTAAAAAGTTTCGGAAGTTCCGGATTTTCCGAAAAAAAATGTCGGAACTAATTTGAGGTTCCGAAAGTTCCGAAAAAAAATGTCGGAACTAATTTGAGGTTCCGAAAGTTCCGAAAAAAAAATTCGGAACTAATTTGAGGTTCCGAAAGTTCCGAAGAGTCGGTTCCGCCCAAGCCTGATCTAGAGCCTGAAACTAAAGATGTGAAAACTTGAATTCAAGCAACCGGTTTGAAATGCCGAGTGTAAACAATGTACCAAATTGAAGGTGTCAACAACATCGTGAAAAAATATTTTTTAAAACTTCTTCTATAGCCTGGTTTCATGTACATAATTTCCATACGAAAAATCAAAAAAATTTCATGTTAAAAAACAGAAAACAGTTTTCTCAACGCAATTTTCAATTCATCAAAATCCGTACTAAACACCCATGCAAAACGTTTTTTTTTTGTGAAAAAGCGAACTGCACGAGGTGTTGAACATGACACCTTTATGCCAGCCAAGTTTAACATTTCCAATTTCAGCATCAAAAACTGTCTTCATAGTCCAATGATGATATTAATCTGAACTTTGTGTGAGTAAATAAATTGAGATATGAATTGTAAAAAAAAGTGTGTGATATAAAAATTGTCGTTCTCTCTTGCGGGAGATCGACTCTCAACAATCAATTTTTTGGAAGAATTTCAAAGTACAACAATTTAATGATTTTTTTTATGTTGAATTTTTCTACTTTTCAATAAATGATTCGATATAATCTGAAACTATCAAAAAAATTTCGGAATTTTTGGAATTATCAGTTGATACTTTGGAAGATAGCCAAAATTGTTCCTTCGATGTGGTCAATGAACAAGGAAACGTGAACGATTGCTTAATTTGAAATTATAAAGTAATATCACACTCTGGTGTCAGGTTCTAGGTGTCAAAAATAGTTTTCAAGCTTGAAGGTTTAATTCAACACTTGATCTCTGCATTTTATGTAACATGAAAGAGCACAAGCTACAGTAACGTGAAGTATGGTTGTTTCATGAGCTAGTTTGATATACAGGCTTTGCTGGAAAGATAATCAACTATCAACTGTAATTATGATCTTATTTTTACCATTTAAATTAAAAAATATATATTTCAAAAACCATGTTGGCTATCTAAAATAGTGTTATAGTCCAATCTTTAGTCTGCCAAACTATATGAAATTTTTTAAAGTTTTATGTAAATTATGTAAACATCTATTCACGAGGTGTTGAATTTGACACCTTCGGTTTGACACATTTCAAACTGGGGGCTTGAATGTATGCTTCCATATTCCTAGTTTCAGGTTTTTCATGTCATTCATATTTTTTAGACTTCGAGAACTATTATAGTTGGATATGATCAGTTTTGATATACTGTAATACATTGACATTGTGCCAAAGACGCTCTTTGACATCTACCAAAGATCAGTACTAGGTCAGCATCATTCTCTTTGTTCGTATCTTATCTACATTCTAACTTCCCATAAGTAACCCACGCCAACAAACTATGTCATCGACTTACCGCAAATCAACATCTCTGCGTCTCTTGCTCCGCCCATCTCTCCAACGACTATAAAAGAAGCATACTGGGCTCATTCATATCATTATCTTCAGACTGCATATGGGCTTTTCTCAGAGCTACTATTCTTCTTTATTATAATGTTTGTTGTCATTTACTGTTTTTTCCCAAATCATCTTCTGGAAAGTCTATACTTTAGGAATCATCTCATATGTTCGCTTTATTACTGTAGTTCTCCACAATCTCAAAAATTATACATTTCAGTTTAAACTGTTTCTAGTTCTGTGACACTTTTGACGTAGTTCATAGGATTTTTCATGTATTTAAGATCCTAGCCCTATTACTTCCATGGATTAGGTCAAGAATCAGAACATATAGTAAGATTATAGGATATTCCAAAATACCCCAATAAGAATTCTTATCGAAAAGTTAGAAATTTGACATTTATACAAATTTCAACGTATACGTTTTTTAATGAAATTTTCTCTAAAACTAGTCTTTTCGGTAGAAAATCGAGGGTTTTACTTGAGCAACCAATACTTCCACCTTCAAATTTTCAGTTTAAATAGAACTAGCTTGAATCTCCCACCACGCTACTACTTGTTGTTACTCCCGATTATTTAATGAGTTGTTAGAGCGTCCACACACCGAAAACTCCCGAGCAAACACAATCTGCGTCTTTCCCCACGCCATTCTCTAATTAGGAACCCACGCCAATATTTTATGTCATTAATAAACCGCGCATCAATCTCTCTAACAGTCTGCGTCTCTTGCTCCGCCCATCTCTCTGTGAGGCGAGCCTACTTCCTTCTCATCCCTAGAACTTATCCCTTGATTATTCTGTGAAGTGAGTAGATGTGGATGTACATGAGATACAATAATAATAAATGTTTATGGTAAAAGAGAAAATAAGTAAATCGTCGACATCATCATCGTCTGGGGAAAAGACTCCCTCTTCTTCGTTTCGTTGGGGGCGGCGCTTGTTGAAGACAAGGCGGGGCTTACAGGAAACAGGGCGATGCGCACTTGTGTATTCTTTGGTCGACCAAGCGGCCTCACATCCCCCGATTTTCGGAGACGACGTCCCGGCGTCTTCTCCCGATGTCGACGGTTTGAAAATGGAGAGGTTCGAATCTGGATAAAATAGAATATAACAGGGCCACCGACCTACCATGGGGTTCTTAAGGGAAGTAGATGCGCGGGCGCTTCGCTGGAGCTTCCGGGCTAGGCTCTTCGGGGTCTTGATCCCCGGATCTCGGCCTCGGGATGGTGATTCGTGTCGTCCGGTTCTTCCGCTGGATGGTCCGTAGCAGTCCGGCCTCGTTGTGAGAGATCTCCCGACGACGTTGTTTGGCGGCGATCGTTTCCGGCCGGTTCCCATCCATCCTTGAGCATTTTTCGACGT